>WNLN01000047.1:0-147377 GCA_021347865.1 Sarocladiaceae sp. CBMAI 1973 | reverse complement strand
CTTAGAAAGATTAAATAAAGAGTCTCTTAATAGCGCTAGTTAGTTCTCTAATATCTTTAAAAACCTAACTAATATTATATATAAAGCCTTATATAAGTTAATTAATATATATAATATAATAATAATAGTATTATACTGCTAACTTAAATAGATATAGAGCCTCTATCTCTAGCTACCTAAGAGAAAACCTTATATATAGAATAAAAACCTAGAATATAATAAGTATATAAATACTATAAAAATGAAGTATTTTTAAAGGGAGATTTATACAAAGTTTCATTAATATAGTAGCTAGGCTTACTTTATTATAAATATAAATTAATATAAGAAAATGTTAAAATACTAAAAGTAAAGTAATTTATAATATAAAGTAGCTTTAAGTAAAAAGCATATTTATATTATAAGTAAGGTAGTATTATAATTAAAATAATAAAGCTATATATAAGGCTATAGCTTTATAATAACTTTAAAAGTAGTTTTTATTTTTTCATATAGCTATACTAATTATAAATTACTTATAAGCTTATATCTATATATCATAATAGCTATAGCTATATATAATAATAATTACTTATAGCTATAGCTATTATTATACTTATAATAGCTATTAATAATAGCTTTTTTATATATAAAGGCCTTTATAGCTACTTTATTTTAAAGCCTTTCTCTTTTTTTTCTTTTTTTCAATAAGTTAATAAATAAATTAAGCTTAAAAGGCCCTCCAAAAAGTAATATATTAATATATTATTCTTATTATAATAATAATAGTAAGAGTAATAGTAATATTAAAGCTAGTATTAGTATTAGAATTATTATTACTATGTAACGCCTCTGTGGCTACAGGGGGTTGCAAGCTATTTATACTACTATCTGTATCCCTGAAACGCAGCTGTTGCGTTTGCAGGCCACTCTTTTGCCAAACTGGCGTAACGGATGGTACAGCTGTTACATACTATTACTCATACTATTAGCATAGCAGCTTTAAATATCTACCCTAAGTCGGATATACTATATTATTTTATAAGTAACTTTATTTTTAGCGCCTTAATATTCTCTACTATTATAAGTGCTGCTTTTATAAGCTTTTTACTTCATAAGGAGAACTATAAAAGGGATTGTATTTATAAAAAGCCTGAGCAAGGCCTTTCAATTAATATAGGTGGTGATGTTAACCAGGTTGCGGATTATCGTTACGATATCTGACATTTTCAACCCCGTCTATAAGAGTCCAACCAGGTTGTAGCATCAGGTGCACGGCCATTCTACCCAAGCATGCTTAAAGCATCATGTTTCAAATCATGTCACCGAGCAGGCTGAGGACGGGAGTCACTTGCTACTGTCTTCAGATTAATTGATTGCTTGCCTATTAAAGACTTACTTTGCCTTAGAATAGGTACTCATGATGAATAGACAGAGTCCTCTATACGATTCTTGTGTTATTCCATCCCTATATCGAGGGTGCTGCTTGGGATAATCTCACGATTAATGGGATGCGTAGTATGTATCAGTAGCCGTCTCCGAGGCTGCTCGCCGCCGCGGGTATGAGTCTGAGGTGCTAACCATTCAAGCATCATAGTAGAAGTGATAGTGCAACTGTCCGAGGTGTCTGTTTCGTATCGTCGGCACAATGCCAAGTCGCGCTTCTCATAAGAATCGTTATTCTTTATCAAGTCTCTGATTAGTGCGCTAGGAAGAAATATTATGATTTTAATCGCATCTCCTCAATGCGTAGCAGCCTCGCAGTCTCTTTATGATTGAACGCTTTAGCAAGATCTCTTGGTGTACGACCCTTCAAGTTGCGGGCGTTGATGTCCACTTTCCCTGTCCGGAGCAGCTGTAAAACAACCGTCGAATGCCCGTTGGAAGCAGCGTCATGCAAAGGCGTTGACCACCAATGGCCCCTAACATCAACCTCAATTTCCTTGACATTAAGCAAAAGGTCAACAAATGCGGTATGCCCCTTCATCGATGCGTAATGCAGAGGTGTACACCCCCTATAGTCGCAGACATCGATACCCTTCTGAGACATACTAAGCAGCATCTCTGCTTTGAGTGTCTGTCCAGTTAACGCAAGCATGTGCAAATACGTTGTGCTATTGGATGGACGCCCCCACAGATGCAGAGAAACTGTTAGTTCTTGATGCGCAACCAGGAGCTGAGGGTCCCAAGTATCGATCACGCCAGTGGTAGACCGTGCCTGACCGGAAGAACCCCAAGCATCATTCGCCTTGAATACGATTATTTTGTCCTTGATCTCCAACTCATAAGACTCCAGAACGTCCAAAACAATATTGCCGGATGAGGCACTTGGCTGATTAAAGGGCTCTTGGCGCTGAAGTAGCAGCTCAAGACAGCGGGAATGCCCCGAGTATAATGCCCAACATAAGATGTCTTTCGTAGAGATTGGGAGATCATTGAGGGAAAGCGTTCTTCTTGCTAGGAGAACCGAATCCATTGTTTCGGAAAACGATTTTCCTTTCAGGCTCAAAACATTCTTGAGGAGAGAGGCCACGATAGGAGTTGTCGGCAGAAGGACAACGAAGAAGAAAGACGCTAGTTCCTCGGCCCAGTCTATTGCGATTTGGGTTATTGGGGAAATGGCTAGCTCCGAGAGTTTGAGAGAACCTCGATCAGTGATGTACTTTGTCGTTCTTCGGGCTAAGCGCGTGGCGTATTCAGACTTCGGCCGGAAATGTGGTCGCCGCCGCTCAAGATGCGCTTGAATAAAGGCGCTCACTGCAATTGCATCTCCAGTTTCAATTGCAATTAGTATTGGGGGATCCTCCTCGGGCAAGAAGCCAAATCGATCTGTGGAATTCCCTTGACCTGACTGATACCGATGCCACGGTATGATGAGAGCGCTAGCTGATTTGCGAACTAAGACTTGCAACAGTCCATCTTCTGGGTCTTCAGTCCACAGCTTAAACCATTCTTTGGAGTTGCAATGGTGGAGAAAGCTTGTCTGGTCTATGCCGAGCTCTTGAGCAGCATTCGCATGGAAAAGAACCGTGTTGGCGAAGAATTGAGGGACTCCCCCGCTATTTGCCTTCCATGCCATAGGTATCGGGGTCCCGCCATAGTATACGGGGCTCTGCATCATGACCTTCTCGCAGATCTTCCTGAAAGAGTCGTGACCCTGGGCCTGTATAGCATAGAAAGTCTTTGGAAAGGCCACGCCCTTGATTAGAGCAAGTCCGCTTCCGTCAGGTTCCCTTAAGAAGTCTCGCACAGTCTCGTGAATGAACTGGACACTTGTCTCCTCGGAGCTTGTGTACTCGAGGAGGCCCTTGGAAACATCTCGAATGTACAGTTCTACAGATCGACTCGTGACCCCTGCCCAGAACTCAGAAACCTTCGTCACAGTCCTGGTTCGGAGATGAATCGCCCACCAGAGTTGAGCAGGGGTTAATGGCTCTGGGGCAATGAGCACCCATAGCATACATTGTAGCGTGTCGCTCCCTGTGGCTCCATCGCGGTTGAGAGTATTGGCGTAGAGTTCGTACAGCGCGCTCATGTCATCCGGGTTTCCGCCCTGGTCGTCAAGTTTAGCCGCGGCCGCGTGCAGTCTGCCACTGGAAAACAGCTCCCGCAGCAGTTCCACGATAAGCTTGACGTAGATGAACGAGCCATTGGCCTTGAGTCGCAGTTGTTCGCGGATCTGTTGAGCGATCTGATCTTCACTTACGAGGTTTCCATTGATAAACTTGATAATATCCTTCTCATGTCTTGGATGTTTCTCAATAATGAGGATACGAGCCTTGTCTTATGGTAAGGAATAGTGTTTGTGATGCCTACTCGCGAAGCAGACCCGGAAGCAATTGCCATGTCGTTGGGCATTATCAACCAGCTGAAGAAGCGTCGTGACCATATCAGCCAGCTGCTTGTCTGTGCACTCATCAAGAGCGTCAATAAAGACCACAATAGGGCGCCCATCGAGTTTCCCCGATGCCTTGGTGAAGAGATCAACGAGTGTGCCGAGCTTCCATTTCCCTTCCTCGTCATTATTGGCTACAGGTATCTCAGGGGCGATTTCGTCAATGATATCTGCGGAGATACACCGCAAAAGATTCACCAGCAGGGTTCGATACATTCCCTCAGTAGATCTTTGAATTGGTGTACCGCGGGCGAGGAAGAAGTGCGACAGTACAATTTCGTCCTTGAGCCCGCTTTGCTCTGTGTCCGTTACTGCCACTTTCATGAGTGTGGACTTTCCAGAGCCCGGTTTCCCCTTCAACCAGAGAAGGCGGGCCTCGCGATTTCCTGGAGGGGAAAAAGGCCATTCACCAGCAAGCAGATGATTCACGAGTGTTTTCGCCTGTGCCCAAAACCGCTCAATGTAGGTTTTGCCAGTTCTTTGCCAGTCTTTCCACTCAGCAGTCTCCTGGATCCAGCGGCCAGTGTCTAACGCGGCAGGGTCGATACGGGTTTTGCGTTGTTCCATCTCCTTAAACTTAAGAGAATTAATCAGCTCATTTTTTTGGTCCTCGGCTGATTTTAGTGCTTGATCTAAGGAGGTCTTAGTGTTAGCTAGGAAGCGAATAATTAGACAGTTGAGAAAAAGTCTTCTTACCACGTCCTTCGCTTTGATTCACGTAAATATTAGCGTTTGGGAGATGCGCTGCGCCAGCCATGAAACCGCTATTAGAGCTTCCAGTGTGAAGGGCCACATCCCCATAAGAGCCTGGTAGCGTCGCGGCGCCCGATGATGGGCCTTGTCTATCCTCCATGGCAAACCAAGCTCATCCACTGGTAGGTAGAGGCGCTTGAAAGAATGTTCGTGTTGATAGGCTGAAGCGCGCGTAGACTGTTACTCCGACGTAGCGCATTTGAAGCGTAATCGGAGGTGCAGCTGATGATGTTGAATTCAAGCGGAGCCGAGGCGCAAACGGGCCGCAGGACATATTGTTTCAAGGCTCTGGTCAGTTGGGGCTAATGCTAGTTGAAAGGGGCGAAGATTGTCTCCTTGGAGCTTACTGGCTACTTCAGTACATTGTCAGGTTGCATCCAGCATGTGCAAGCCACCAACAGACCAGAGCCTGATTTTCATCCCAGCTGACCTTGCATCCCCTCAGCCCGCACCCTCACCGCCTTTCTGGATGAACTTCCGATGATTTTGTCGTATTAAATAGGTCAAAAGGAACAAGGCTGGATAGATAGTCTATGGCGATTCTAAGAGCAAGCTTCTTAATTATGGCGTAGCTAGCTCTCCTGTATACCGCATCGACTATCCTTCCGTCACTAATTTGCTCTCTGAAGCATCCGCCTTATTGCCAAGATCTTTCTGCAGCCACAATTGCAAATATTACTGCGCCATCATTCTTTAGGCAGCAGCGGGCGCATTTATCTCTAACGTATATATTTCCAGGCTAACCTGCTGTCGTGGAACCACCAGCGGGCCTTATGTTGGCACTCTACCTTCTGAGGCTATTATGCATCTCCCTTTTTTTAGCCTGAAGCTTCTAGGATTTGACCTCCAGGCTGTGCCCAAGGCTCTTCTTGTGTGCATGGTAATGCATGCCCACGTTATCAAGCAGACTTTGTGCCTAGCATTGAGGTAGTCTTAAGGAGAGATACCTGCCTCGCAGAACCGAAATATTACACTGACCTCTCTTAAGGAGGGGCTTTACTACACCACTTTATGCTCACTTGATAAGACCTCCTGAACTGCTGTTTCCCTTAAGGTTTCCCTGCAGCTCGCTTATTTTCTATTTGATTCTAACTTCACTAAAAGGTCCTCGTTTGCAGTCTGAAGTCCCGCTACAAAGCGATTGGCTACGCTCCGACAACCTCGATTCCGACGCCGCGATGAAACGCAAATACACGGTCGCGATGGTATTCGCTATGGAAACCGAGATGTCGGCCTTCCGATATATGCTTGACGAGCAGTATAAGGATGAGGTTGTGGATCACGAAGGGAACGAGAACCACTATATTTTAGGGCGGGTGCACGAGCACAACGTTGTACTGGCCTTCCTCGATGGGCAACAGGGCGTAGGCGCGGCTGCCGGCGCTGCTGTTCACGTTGCTCGGACCTTTCCTTCCATTCGATGGCATATACTGGTTGGCGTCGGTGGCGGCGTTGCAAAGAGTCACGACATTCGGCTAGGCGACGTGGTTATCAGCATGCCATCAGAGCATTATGCTGGTATAGCGCAGTACAGCCAGGGATGCGGCACTGATAACGGAATTAAGCTGAAAGGCTTCCTAGCAGCTCCGCCCCCTCATCTCCGGTCCACTGCCCAGCTGATGAAGTCAAACAGGTTGGATCCCGAGTATACTTGCAAAATCGAGGAGTATACGTCAAAGCTCAGAGCTCGAGGTCCTGCGCTGAATGATAAATTCGCCCGGCCTGCTGAAGATACTGACATTCTCTTTGAGGATGGTGTGGAACACATTGCTAGTCCGTTCTCTTGCGACAAATGCGACAGAACAAAGACCAAAGCATCGACACGCAAACCTGGCAACCTCGTTAAGGTTCACTACGGCCTCATTGCATCAGGTGATCTCGTTGTTATGAACACCAAAACTCGCGACCAGATTATAGAGCTCCTTAAGGGCGACGTCCTATGCTTCGAGATGGAAGCTGCTGGCATTATGGCCAACTACCCCTGTATGGTTATCCGTGGTATATCCGACTATGCCGACTCCCACAAGAACAAGAGCTGGCAAGCCTATGCAGCAGCTAATGCTGCTGCTGTGGCTAAGGAATTGCTCTCCCTCGCTCGGCCAGACAAAGTCGAGTACGAAGTCCCCTACGGAAGCCAGGAGGCCGAGGCCGCCATGCGGCTGCTGGTGGCTCCGAGTCATTGTAGAGGTCAAATCACGAACCAAGGTTCCAATTCCGGGTTCATCATTGGTGCGGGCGACTTCTCAGGAGCTACTATTCACTCTGGTCAGCCTTAGAAGCCCATAAAATCGAAGACAGATAAAACAAACAGATAGAGCGTGGCCTTTAAGTCATGGGGTTGGAAGTGCGTGAATGAGGTGGAGGATAATCGAGGTTCAGAGCCTTGACTGAAGTTTTGTGGTGGGAGAAGTTCTTGAGAGTACCAGTGTGCTATTTCATCTTGCCCCAGACCACCTTTCTGTGCCCATGCTAGAAGGGAGCGTGAACTTTATGGAACAAAGTAGTAACTGCCCTGCTTCGTGCTTGGGATAGTCTCGACATCAAGGGACAAGTCCTGGTGCTGCGATCACCTCAGGGTAGGACGGAACTAACCCTAACCCGTACGGCACATCATACACGCCTCGACTGGCCGTCCCGCGAAAGCAGCTTCCTCACGATGACCTTTTAATGACCACAAGACTGTCACGCAGCCGATCTCAAGAATTTCGCAGAATGTCGAAGAATCGGCACATAGAACGGGACAAGCATGCGCTCTTGCCTCTTCACTGCGAAATCAGCCTCACGAACTCGCCGAGCTGACAAACTTGCAAGTTCCAAGGCATGAACTGACAACGCCAGTCTCGCACGTATTGTGCTGATCATGTCTCTCCACAAACAGCGTGGGGAATCATCTGCATCTGCCGAGCACCTTATTTGCAAACATGACGTGTCAGCCGCACCCTGCCGATCGAGCTATACCATCTTCGTATTCACGGCTGTCCCGACTAGCTCAGCTTTCTTTAATGCGCCACAGTCTCGACCATAACGTGGTATCGATAACCCATCAATTTCTATATAGCAGAGCTATATGCGATCGCCTACATATTCAAAATCCTTGTCGTGGGAGAACTAGATAGAGCAGTGATCTGGTCGGCTGACGCGAATTTCGCTTTGAGTATCCCACTTTTACCCCTGATACCACTTACCTGGTTTCACGTCCTTGTATGTGTCCTTCAAGATGGTTGGAGTCTGCAGGGAACAAGACCATGGATGATAATGCATCGAACCTGGAATGTTTATATTACATTATACTACACTCTAATTTCAGTACTAGACTATCAGTTCTCGTACGTACCAGCGGCTTAGATGGACCCGCCGATAGAGATGTAAGTTGATTTCTATTTACAGCTACCATATGTATCCTAACCCTGGCAAGGTTTTATATAATGCTTACCTGTTATAGTTTTTATACCAGCTTGAGTTTTGTCCCCGTGGTCCTCTATTTCTGTATTATACTGCTTTATAGCGTGGCTCCCAGGAGCTGGGGCTACAGACCAAAGCTTAAAGATTAAGGAGAAGGCTCGTGAAGGTTGTTGATACGCCTGGACCACAAGGATACATGAGTAGGGATACACAGGCCAGGATTACCAAGCAAGAGATGTGTTTAGGAGCTGAGCTGGTGCAAGAAATGGAAGTTGATACCGCCCTCAATCGCTTCGAAACCATATCCTCATTCTGCAGAAGCCAGCAGCAAACACGCTGGCGGACAGCCCGATATACTCCTAGAGCCAATCTGCTATCAATTTGGATTCGCCTGAGCTTAGTGTCGTACCTCGTACTTTCCGGCGCCAGATCGCGTGTAATATTGATGCGCAATTCGACTTCCCAGTGATGAAGGAGTGTTTCACGCCAGTCACGATAATCAGTGCACATCATAATGACAATCACCCTGTACAATCGAGGTGATCTGCCTGTACTAGCCTGAATTTGTGGTGCCGGCGATGGCAAGTGCTAACCTTAGCCTCTGTACGGTCGCAACCCACCCAACTGTCCTCTCTTCTTCCCCCCATCGTTCCGCATCGATTGCCGACCGCATTATCGCCATGCCAAGCGTACGGAAGATTCCCGATGAGAAACGGCGGTCTCGCAAAGGCTGCATTGTCTGTCGGAAACGTCGCAGGAAATGTGCGTCATCCTCTCGGTGAAGGAATGTGGACTCTGCACCTCTCAAGAAAGTCTAACAGACATAGGCGACGAAAAGAGGCCACAATGCGGGAGTTGTCGCGAGAGGGATGTGAGGTGCGAGTACAAGGAGTGGACTTTTGTGTCTGGCGTCTTCTCGTCATTTCGGACAGATAAGAGCCTGCGACGCAATAGCGTTAATCAGTCCCATTCGATAGTCAGTCCTCTCATAGCTCACCAGACGATCAACAGTTTGTGCTGACTCCTAATGCCAGTCGGTATCCGATGGGCTTGCATTCTTTCATCGAATCGAGTCCTGCTCTAGATGAGTCTCTATTTAAGAATTCTATTGTTTATGCTAGGAATCCTGAAAGGTTAGACGCATCCCGCGGAACGTCCAACATTCACCAATCTGGCATATCACTAAGCCTTCAGCAACTATTAATTAATGGAGGCCAGATCCCGACATCATCGCGATGGAACGATTTTGTGCTATCTGAGCAGAACTCCTCGGAGAGGCAAACGGCTATGCTTCATTTCCGGTACTAAGTCGTGCCCTGGCTTGATGTAAACGCTCTAAGATCTAAATTCGGGCCTAAGATGATAATCTTGGCTGCTAAAAAGCCTGTCATCATAGAGCTTATTACCTGGGTTGCTTTACGTCGGAGCGAGAGGGCCTCGAGCTCTGCGGGACAAGATATAGACCATTATCGCGTTTAATAGTTGCAGCATCGGTTGTCTCTGGAGGACGGTTTTGTCCACGATGTTGGGCAGTCGCTAATTGCTCTGGGCAGCTTCTTTCACACTTGCCCATCAGCCTGGATGAACCTATACTCCGACGCTGTGGATGCGAGTCTTCCTAACTACCGTTTTAAACGGTAGTTAGGAAGGCAAGTTGGGGCGCAGCATGTGTGCATTGTCTGCCGATAACGGCGGTCCTTGCAGCTTATTTGGGTAGAAGAGGCTGCGGAAAATGGAAGCTAGTGCACAGAACAGAGGCTCTTGACGGGATCCCGTGTTCTCTACTGGGTATGGTCGTATGTACAAGCACAATCAAACAAAACGGTATATATCGGTAGCCAATGGACTCGCCCACCACCTTAGTATGTTCCGTCGTATGTCAAAACGTAGCAGCAAGACGTTGGACCAGGTATTCACCACTGGCAATAGTTAGCAAGCGTCCCATATTTCTGGCCGGAACGTCTTTAGGTTGGTTGACCGACCTCTTGATGCCCGGGTATTTTTTGTCGTGAACACCGTCATATGTGCCAGCTGGGGAGTGTAAGCGAGGATGTCTCAGCCACAGGATAGAATTCTCTTGGAGATGCTCTTACGGATGGCTTCAATCAGACTATCCGAGTTCGGAATGCAGAAATATGCAATACTATAACGAGCCTGGCAGCATCTGATCAGTCTCTTTCCAAACAGCAACAGTTCTCTTTCACAATACTCGTGCGACTCACCGGATGGGTTTGCCCCTCTTGGCTCTCTCTTGGGGGTTCGACCACTCTGTGCTTTGTGCTCTTGATCGTGTCGTTAGACCATCTGGCCAACATGTCGCCAGCGTTAACGACCACGGTGTCCGGGATCGGCGTTGCATCGATGAAGCTGCCATCGGGTGTCTGGACCTGGAGACCCCCTGCCATATCCTGCAAGCGTGTCAGTGACGTTGGAATTCCCGACAAAATTTCTTCTCTCAAACCTGAAACAGTAAGGTGATGCTTCCATAGTCTATAGGAGGTCTGTCAGCTCGATCGTGTTCTCATCCTTCTGCCCTTCAAGTACACTTACCCGTATGTGCCCCTGCTCGCACTTGAAGCTTATTCTTCTGGAACACGTCGGCACTGACTTCAGGGTAGTGGAGCAGACGTAAGTTATTGTTGGCAGCGTCGCAGAAACAGTCAAACCAATTCGCCTGAAGGCCCAGACCAATAGCGATAGCGCTCATGATCTCAATGTTCAAAAGCTGACACTGGTCGAAGAACGACATCATGTTGCTCTTGAATGCCTTGCCTTCGTCGTCAAAAGTGTCCGGCCAGTGATTTTCAAAACAATCACCCTCCCGTCCAATGTTCATCGTCTCTTTGAGCTGTCCGGACTTTGTCAACACCACTGGTGGCCAGGATCTAGGTGAGGTCGTCAGAAGGGAGGAACCCACGTCTTTGCATTCGAGCTCTTGCTGCTCCCCAGAGTCATTGTCTCTTTGGACAGTATCGCCCGCTAAGTTCTCTTTCCCTTGCCTGACGTATCCCCTATTGGATTCTGGTGAGGTCCAAGCAAGGTCTTCTTTCTGAGCTAGTGGTCGTCTGAAGAACTGGGCAGAATCTTCAAAAGCTTGACTGACCGTTGCCTTTGAGATGCCATAATCTCGTAGGTAGATGAAACCCGCCCGCTGAAACCCTGAGAGAATGGACTTTGCTGTCTGGGCCTTCGTCTTCGCATCGCCCTTGCGGAACGCCGCGAAGTCAATTAATGGAATCCCACTGTTTGTCTGACGTTAGTGGTAATCGAAACGAGCGTTACAGAGTCTGGTATCAAGCATACAAGTCATCGGCGGACACTGCGGTTGCAGCACCACTAGCAATCGCCATCTTCACTCAAATATCTAGTGAAATCTACCTGGAATACTCGATGCTGCGGAGGCGTTAGCGATGTGGAACTAGGGTTTCGCAGCACCGCTTTTCTAAATGCTAGGATCATAGATCAAATAGATGTCAGTGCCTTGGATAAGATGCAATCCCCGTTGGCCACTGTTGTGCTTGACTTTTAACTTTACTGCCTTATCATGATAGGACGTGCTGTATCTTTGTTAAACCTAACATATCGATCTTCTAATCAGTTAATCTATGCTGTGCTTGCCTTATCTTGCCTTATCTGAGGCGGCTTGCTTCCAATCTCTCTTGACTAAGATATGATACCGAAGGATGCTTATCTAGCTTGAGTCGGGCTTAAGCCTAGAGCATTGCGTGGCGCTTGGAAAGGAGGGTGGCTTTTATAAGCAATACAAGGGCTGGCCTGAGCCTACACACACTATGCCTATCGTGTCCATGATCTTATCATAATTGGCTAGAGTTGATCCCCGTATCCGGAGTGATTGGGGGCTGTCCCGAGGGGTCGGATAACGCTAAACCCCGGGTTTACAAGGTGTATAAGTTTTCACGTCGGAGGGCTAGATCTCCGAGCTGAACGTTTGACGAATCTCTATTGTAATTACTCTGGTCATGTGATTTGATGGTCTCCTGCAGATACCGAGGTTTTTTAAGACTATACCTAGGGCGAATGTACGCTCCTTTGATAGCTTTTGATCCTTAGCGACGGGTTGCTTATAAAATACTAGCATGTATTAACCTGCTTAAGTCTTACTGTAAATCTCAGTTTTATCTCGTTTCTCGTTTTGTATTTAGATAAGAATTGTCTGCTAACGCATAACTATTTGCCATGTGCTCATTTTCGTTGCAACAAATTAAGTGTGCTTCTAACTCAGCCTTATTCCAACATGGAACTCATGTGCTTATCTGACGCATAAACTCTTCATATCTTTCTTCGCAAGACTATGGGCGAGTCAACCGTAGACAAAGTCTTTCTCATAGTTCATTGCACGCCTGTGCGGCACTCCATCTCAACTCAAATAAAAGGCTCTTGTGCAAACCATCCTAGTAGCTTAATCCATAACGGGAGCGAAGGTGTTCCTCAGCCGTTGTCGGTGGAAATATCGGCTTCTCCCCTTCTTTCAGACAAGTTGGTATGCACTCTATGACTTGCGAGGCAAGGCCTTCGTTGAAGAATGCCACTGAATAACGGTCTCTCTGAGACACTGGTGAGATGACTCTGTGCATAGTCGACGAATACTTCTGGTTCGTCCACCGCTCTGTGGGGTTTGTCTGATGTCAGTGACGGCTTTCAGATCGCCAGCGAGGGGCAAGCTCACCAAGCATATCGCCAATGTTCACGACATAGGCGTCTTTGATGGGCTTGACGGGGATCCATCTCTCTGTTGGTCTATGAAACACCTCTAGACCACCGACTGATCCTGGTAAGCAGGGTTCCCTTCACAAGTCGCTCTTGTCTGTCGTTCCTTGAATGTCACTTACGGTCATCTTGAAGTAGCAAGGTCAACGCTCCAAAGTCAGTGTGCGCGCCAATACCACGAGACTTTTCAGCTTTCTCTAGCGTGGCTGGCGGGTATCGATGTGCTCGACACATGGCAATGCCTTTGACGACAATGATTAGTGTTTTCTGTCCTTTCTCAAACTACCATGATCCTGTTGTGAGAAAACTCACCTTGGCTGCTTGAGACGAACTCGTCAAAGTAGTTCTCAGGCAAGTCCAGACTCAACGCGATCATGCGAAAGAGAGAGATGCTGAGCTCATGGACGGCTGCAAAGTACTCGGTAAAGGTCGCCCGGAGTGATGGTACGTCAGCTTCATCTGGCCATTGATTTGGTCCTCGAAGATACCCAGAGTTTTCCGGCAGTTCGTGGCCAATCATGAAACCCTCCTTCTGATCAGCAAAGGGCTTCTCAAGCTTCTGCGCGCCAACCTGCTCATAGCCACGCAGGCACTTGGAGTTGGATCGGTGCAGGGCAGCCTTCTTTTCCTGAGGCAAAGCGAAGAAATTGGGAAGAACCGATAAAAGTCTTTGCTGTAGCTCTGTTGGTATAGTGTGCCCTGTGATCTGGAAGAAGCCTGGGGCGCAACAGGCAGCATGGAGTTCCCTGGCGATGCGTTGCTTCTCGGGCTCGGACCCGGTAAAGTAGCCGGAAACATCAATGACTGGAATCTCCATGGCTGTTGGTTTCACACTTGAACGACTTCAAGGCTCTCTCTTGCATAGTGCGGGGGAAATCAGATATACAGGTCGATGTTTTGCAATTCTTCTTCAGCAAACAATCCTTTGGGACTTCGCAACGTAGTCAGACCACGCTTGACACCAAGTGGGTGGCCTGATGTACAGTGTACAGAGCGTCAGGAATGAGAGAGCATGAGGCCCAGTTGTCCCTCTCGCCAAGTCAGCCACCCCTGTCGGTTTAGTCCATGATAGTCGCGAACTCTACTTGCGCTATCGGAGCGTATCCTATCTGCACTTTCTCTTCCTTATCATGTCGCTGCTCCTTGACCCGTCGACTCGGCTAATCTACCCCGTAATATCTCCAGCTTATCGACACTATCTCCACATCGCGCCCCCGCCATGGATGCCCTGCACTCCAACTTGTCCACGACGGCCGCTGGTCTTATCTGCACCAATCCGGATCCTTGGTTCCAGGGTCTGTCGGCATGGGTCGCAAAGGTTATACGCGTAGGGTCTTGGGGCTGATTAGCACCGAAGAGCACAGCATGGGACTGTACGATAGAGTACAGAGGCGAATATGAAGAGAAGTTCTTGCTGCCCGAGGTGAAGTTTGTAGTCCATCAGAGAAGAGAGTCTGAAAAGAGTGTCGCCAGCCAAATTGCCCAAGATCGCAGCCATGGCTACTCATGTACGAGATCGCTTCAGAGTGTCTGGCAGTGGGCTCAAAGAGAAGTTGAACCCGAAAACTTGGGTCCTGGAAAAAGCAGAGAGCAGCTGGGCTCCGGCTGGGACATGGTCGAACCGTGATCTTGACATTGTCCCTCCCGAGCAGCGAACATGGACCAGTTGGACTATGTTTGGCTACTGGTTCAGCGATGTCATCAGCATCCAGAGCTGGCAGACAGGCAGTACTATCTTGGCCCTTGGACTGACATGGTGAGTGCGCGAAAGAGCATCAATTCCACTGTCCATACCTTCTGGGCAGACTCCAATGTTCTCTCTGTCCTTCTGACACAAAGGTGATCGAATACAGGCGGGAGGCTATCCTCGCAGTGATCCTAGGATCGTTCGTGATGGGCGTACCCATGGCTCTGAACGGTTTCGTCGGCGCCAAAACACATGCACCGTTCCCTATCCTTGCCAGATCATCATTCGGTTACTACTTCTCCTACTTTCCCGTCGTTCTGCGACTCCTGACTGCTCTGTTCTGGCACGCCATCACCAATTACCTCGGAGTCGGCCCTACGATTCAGGTCATCCGCGCAATCTGGCCGTCCTTTGAGACCTACCCGAACAGCATCCCTCAGAGTGTCGGCGTTACGAGCCAGCAACTGATCGCGTACTTCGTCTTCTGGGCGTTCCAGTTCCCGCTGCTGCTCATTCACCCCCAGAAACTAAAGCACCTCTTCACCGTCAAGGTTGTTGCATGTACTGCAACCATTGTTGGCATGGTAATCTGGACGTGTCGACAGGCCGGTGGAGGGGGTGAAATCTGGGACCAGAAGGCTACTATTACAGGTTCCAACAAGGCATGGCTGACCATGTGGGCGCTCAACAGCTGTACTGCTAGTTGGTCCACTGTCGGCGTGAACATTCCCGATTTCACACGTTATCTCAAGAAGCCCCGTTCTGCCATTTCCCAGGCCGCCTACTTTCCCGCTGTCTGCAGCTGGGTGGCTCTTCTAGGCATAGTGGTGGCATCTGCTTCTTTTCCGGTCTTCTCAACCTATGTATGGGATCCAATCGTCATTATCAACTCTTGGACTGGACCGGGAGGCAGAGCAGCCGCTTTCTTCGCCGGTGCCTCCTGGATGTTAGCACAGATCTGTGTCAACATCTCAGCGACAGTCATCTCTGGCTCGAATGATCTCGTCAGTCTGCTGCCCAAGTACTTCAACATCCGCCGAGGTGCCGTCTTCATCACGATAATCAGCAGTTGGGCTTTTGTACCATGGAAGATTCTGGCGTCTGCCTCTTCATTGCTGGCCTTTATGAACTCCTTGGGAATTTTCCTGGCTCCAATGATGGTACGTATCAGTAAGAATGAACCGCACTGAGAATGCGCCCAGCTCACAAGCGACAGGGTGTTCAAATTGCCGACTTTTACGTCGTGAAGAGAATGAAACTCGATCTTCCTGCGTTGTACCAGCCCCATGGCAGGTATCGATACACCTACGGTATCAACTGGCGGGCAGCACTGGCACTTATTTGTGCCATTGGCCCAACACTACCTGGTCTGGCATACAACGTCAATCCAAGCCTGGACATTGGCGGTGCCATGTACATTGCCAACTTCAACTGGTACTACGGTATTGTTGTGGCGTTCGTGGTGTACTCATTCGCCAGTCTAATCATGCCTGCCAAAGAGACACTTGTGGAATCGCACATGATAGACGGAACTCGCCTGGACGAGGTTTATATTGAGGAGAAGGATCCGGAGAAAGCGCTCGAAGACAAGTAATTTGTTTCCTTGGAATTGTATGCTGAACTTTATGATATATTGAGATGAACGGGAGCAGAGGGCAGAGAGGGACTTGTTTTGGGGCGTTGAGTTTGAACTCTGTAGACAGGCATTGCTGACCGCAGACATAAGTATTATGCGAATGAATTTCACCTCTGACTCGCAAGAGAAAGGCTTCCTTTTGTCTGCAAAGCGCCACCCTTTCCTAGCCTAATTATAGTTCGCCCGTCAAGAATTGAGCTCTTCCAGCTCCAAAACTCCAGTCTTCCCGAGTATTGGCGGCAACAGATACGATCAAATCGCCGTCGCCGAGTCCGACATGTTCCTTGAGCGACCGCATCATCTCCGCGTACGCGGCCTGCTTCACCTCTGCAGACCGCCCCTGCTGGAAGATTTGCACAACAATCAGCTTATCTGATCTAGGCAGTCCGGGCAGGTTGGTGTCTTCACAGATAATCTCGTAAGGTTCGTGCTGAGAGATAATCTGGTATCGGTCTCGAGGAGGGGCGTTGAAGTGTGATTCCATTGTCTTCTGGACGGTATCGGCGATAAGTCTAATTTGATCGCGGCTGAAGCTGCCCTTGATCAGGTGAATATGTACGAGTGGCATGGCTGAAGGTCCGGTTCAGGGTCTGAAAAGCACTTCAGGGAATCTGTTGACGATAAAATGTGGCGTAAATAGACAGGATTAGATGTGCTTGTGGTTGGTGGTCTGATGTTGTAGACGTTGCGGTACGTACCTCAGAATCAAGTTTAACTTATATACCTGAGTTGATAAGGCGAGTTGGTTAGTTATTGAGTACCTCTATAATATTTTCATAATTCAAGAAGATCACGATAGATAATACCCATTATCAACGCCGGTATTGATAACAAAAGGTCTATATTCAGTAGGTAGTCCTATCGCAATTATTTGCTGATAAGCCCGCCTCGATATCTTGATTAGAACTGTTATAAAATGTGGGCATTATTGATAACCTCACGATGGAGCCTAGATTAACCTGGATCAAGGCATAGTCACCTCCTCAAGACCGCGCGGAGAGCGCCGCACTCCTGAGGCGTTACTTGACCCAGCGGAAAAGAATGTCAATACCTTCCTTACGTGACAGCGCTGGGAACAAAACTGACACTGATTCTAGGGTTTCTAGGACTGCTTGCATCTGATACTTCTCTTGAGCAAAGATTAGTTGGTCATTGTCAGTATTTCACAAATGGGGGCTACTACATCCTACAATGTTTTTGCATACCGTGCTCTGAACCTCGCGGCAATTATAAGCTGGCTAAAAGAGGCAATACAATAATATCGATCTAGGACTTAATCCTTCTATAAGCTCAAACTAGATCTGTATATATGCCCAGAGTTTCTAGCCATGCAAATCTCGATGATGCAGATTAGTCAAGTAGATTTGTAGTGCAAAACTGTATGAACCTTCGTTTTAACGCCTTATTATAGTTTCCTCAGTGGGCCACGTCCTCCCATCCGGCCCATCCTCTACCTTGAACTTCTTTCAGAGCATCTGCAGTGACGACCTCGCCTGTTGTGAAATACCCAGCATTGATCTTGGCATCAATCTCGACACGTGAGTCGGCGGGAATCATCTCTGCAACAAAGTCAGCAGACGTCGCAAGGTTGGCTTGATCAAGGGTGGGCTGTACTGACCGTCAGGAATTGGAACACGCTCTAGAATCGGGATACCTTGGGCCACGATGGCATCATGCTTCATGTTCGACATGGAAAGCATCCGGTCGATCTTCTTGATGCCGAGCCACTGCAGGATATCTGGCATGAGAGCCTGGAAGCGCATCTACAACGAGGATAAGTCAGCACTGGGAGCTGGCATTGAAGAGCCGGCTGAGGCGAAACATGGCCTGCGAACTCACATCTCGAACTCCTGCAATGTTTTCTGTCCGTTGGAAGTACTTGTCTGCAGTGTCTCCTCCTCGCTTCCGCGAGTTGTAAACAAGATACTTGACCACCTCCCCAAGAGCGCGTCCTTCTTTTCGAAAGTAGATCACCACGCCCGACCCGCCGTTTTGAGCTTCCTTGATGGCTTCTTCGATGCCAAAGGCCAGGTAGGGGCGACAGGTGCAGATGTCGGACTGGAAGACGTCTGAGCCGTTGCACTCATCGTGGATGCGCAGAGCCAACTTGACGTTGGGATCTGATACTCGCTCGGGCGGCCCGAAGATGTAAACCGTGAGGCCTCCTATTGGTGGCAAGAAGACCTTGATGTCTGTCCTTGTGATCAACTCCGGATAGCTTCCACCAGTATGCTCAAATAGGGCGCGCCGGAGAGCAACCTCGTCCACCCCAAACCTTTCTGCCACGCCGGGGAGATACCATACCGGCTCAACAGCGACTTTGCTGACTCGGACATCACCCCCCTCGTTGAGGACGATATTTCCGTCGGCCTTCAGCCGACCAAGCCTCATGGAGTCCACGATTTCCGCAACACGCATTGTAGCTCTCGTCACGGCGATGGTGGGTCGCACATCGAGTCCGTCCTCGAGATGGTGTCCGTAGTGCTTGACAATGTCGTGCCCGAAAGGGTCCATGGAGACGATCTTGGTCGCATCACCCCATGCCGGCTGATATGGGAAGTCGAAGGTCGGCTGGGTGTTGGCAAAGTCGGGTCGGAAGCCGAATGGGAGATCACCAGCGGCGATGGCCAGCGCATTGTAGAAGCTGTAGCTGCCTCCATGTGCTCCAATCGCATTTCTCCGTTTCAAGGTCTCCTCATGTCGTGAGACAATGACTGGACCACGTTCTGCGGCTGTGGCGGCTCCCCAGTTGAGCGCGATGGGATTGGCAACACTCTGCCCTGGATATGTAGTGAGAACGATGCGTTTGTTGACCTGCCCCAATAGAGACTTAATCGCCTTCTTAGTTCGGGACTCGGAGCTGGCCTTTAGCGGAGTGCTTTCTGTGCCAGCACCGGATACCGCCATGTTCTCTGCTTCAATCATATTATTGTTTCTTAGCAGACACGTACAAAAACATGAAGTCAAACGTAAACGATGCTGTGTGTGACTGTATATCACATATCAAAAGGCGAAGTCCTATATGAAGCATCGCGCCAGTCATGTTATGGTTAGACTAAATTCGACTTGAGAGTCAGGTTGGACTAATCTCGAAGTAGGAAGACAGATAAGCCAACAATCTGGGGACTTCCATGGAGAGACTTGCTTGTGATAAGCGCATGAGCCAGATAGCCAGCAGCGATTAGAGATACCAGTAGGGAGATAAGCAAAGAGTGCCCCTCCAGTGCCTTTCACGGACTAGCCAGCTTATCTACATAGCGGCAATCGGAGAGAGTGCTCATCTTGGAGATCCATTGTGAGGTAATATGGTTCCTGTTACTACGTCTAGCAGTGATCAGGGACGGCGTATTGGCAGTCCGTTAACAACTCTACAGCAAGATAAGGAGCATTTCACAGGACAGGACCTGATATGGGTTAGACCATGTCTGGCTCGCTCTGATAACCGAGTGATAATTGCGGGGTGTGCCGTTTCTTTTTCGAGGGAGCCAAACTTACCCTGCAATGTAAACATGTCTCATTTCTGAATGATCTTATCCTATGGCCATCACGGGGCATCCGAAAAAGCTGCTTTAAGTATAATAATAATGTGATGATTAATGAAAGCTTGCTTCCCAGTGCAAAGTAGTCTCATCTGATATCGTTTTAGTTCTACGCCCACTGACCACGAAGCGATATATTCCGGACCATGTTGAGAAACACAATTCCTGTGAAATATACTTTCAATTTATCCAACTAGAATATTGTCCCATCCCCGTCGATCAAAATCGGACTAGACTTCGTGCTTGGTCTTAGTCTTGCTGCAATTTCTCTCCCAGCTTTCCACGAACCGGCCTCTAGCATCTGCGCCATTGTGATCGTAATGCCTTTCTCCGCAAATCTCTTTGAGATGAGTACGTGCAGACGATCGAGGAGAGCCACAGTCATTGCTCGCCACTCCACAATAGCGTCCCCTGTTGCATCAAGCAACGGCAGATCCTGTCCTGAAGCAGCTTGAGCTGCCTGCAAGGTAGACGGCTTGAGTGCCAGAACTCCCATGTCGACGAAAAGCCCTCCGTTGCGATACTCTGGCAAGCCAGTACCCAATTGGGTATTCGTCCATTCTCGTCCGAGGATACGGACGAATGGTACTGTGAGCGAGTATCCCAGCCATTGTGTGAGCTTGTGGAACGGTTGAATGTTCTCAGTGTCGCTCGTAGAGTCTCCTAGAACAGCGAGTGGCCAAGCATCACCGATAGGATGGCCCCGAATCTGCGTACGAGTCTTGGGCCAAGCGGGAATGAGCAATTTCTGTAGCGTATCCCACATGACCGCGTAATCTAGGGGTGCTGGCGAGGGTGCTGCGTTCAAAAGGATGTCTAGTCCAGCATTAGGAGAAAATTCTCGCGATCCGACAATAAGAGAGATCTTACCGAGCAAGTCGCTGGGGCGTGCATTGGGGACTCCATCCGCCTTCGCCCGAAGCAGTGAGGCACCAACGTCTCGCAAAAGCTGAAGTCTTGAATCTAGGCCGACCACAGGGTTACTCTCGGACACCTGCAGTCCCGTAGCCAGAGTTTCCTTCGTCAGCCTACTCAGTGCGTATCCTGGTACCATCGTCAGCTGAGTCTCAAGACTTTGTCTCAGTTCCTTTCGCGTATTTGCGTACCATCGACCGACAGAGGCACTTCGGCATTGGATGAGAAAGAACCGGCCTGGAACATGTACAGCGAAGCCACAGCAAGTCCTTCGGACCTGCTGTACGTCTTCTCCGACTCAGGCTCCGTGAACGACCAAGTGTCTCCCGCGCCGGCGTCCAGAAGAACAGATACCCAGAACAGATCAATCAGAACTCGGGTCTTGGTGACATCTCCGTCGATGTTCGCCAACAATGGTGATATGCGATCGATATCACCGACGTTGAAGTGCTGCCACCTACCATGAGGTGGGATCTCGTGGTAGCGGTCTGGGCCGAAATCACGCTGCAATCCATCAATTGGCCATCTTCTTGCCAAGAATCAGTGTGAGTGAGACGTTACCTCTATGATGTCGCCCACATAGCTGGCGACGGCTGGCATATGGTCTGCATGGTAGACGAAATGATGAAGCTGGTCCTGTTCCGCGGCCTGGAACACTCGTTCCGCTCGGTCTCGCACCGCGGACAACGAAAGAAGGTAGTCGACATCGGAAGGCATGCTGGATGTTGCCCCGTTCATAGATCAATGGTGCATTTCAGGTCATGTATTCACCCTCTTGAAGAAGCTAGCCAAAGTACTTAACAGTACGGCGATGATGTAGGTTCATCTTGGTGGACTTAGGAATGGAATGTGAGCACTCCAGGGTAAGTTGGATGATCAGTTGGTAGTGACATCGACTGACTGACATGGCGGTCGCTTATCTTAGTCGCTTGATCTTTATCTGGGGTACTGACTGACTTGATAAGCATCGATTGCACCAGCAGACTGATAAGGTACCTGATTGTGAGTTGGTGGATCGAAGGAGGCTCCCTATCTACAGGTAATTTTAAATAGTCCAGCACGACGTTCACCTTATCATATCTAAGTACTTTTACAATCAAGCCTTATTGGTGACACTGCAGTTCAAAGGCCAGAAAGTATAATCGAATTGGGAAATTGTCTTGATATACACCAGTGCCTGGTGTTGTTAGGCTTCTATAGCCAGCTCATTCTTCGGCAGCCTAGTGTTTAGTCCTGTCAAACCCAACCCGAAAGGAAGAAGACACGACAAAATGACATCGCCTGTGACAGTCCTGAGTGATGCGGCATTCGACAGTCAGTTTGAACAACTGCGCGATCTGTCTCTTTCACCCCGCCGAGTAAGGCGGTTGGTGGCAGAGCTGACGGCAAATCTGGCCAAGTTGGCCATCAAAGATGCACCCAAGGACGAGCCCATTGCAGTTATGGTCATCTTACGGTCGGGCATGGCGATGATGGATGAATTCGTGGCCGCTTTCCCAGAAGATGCGAACATTTCTGTATACCACCTGGGACTCTTCAGAGACCGACAAACATTGGTGCCCGTCGAGTACTACAACAAGTTGGGCTCGAAGTCACCCGACCTCAAAAGAGCCTACATCCTGGATCCACTGTTGGCGACTGGCGGTACTGCTGAGGCAGCGATCACGATAGTGAGGTATGTGACACTCTTCCAAAGCCATGAGAACGAAACGCTGATTTGGCCGCACAGGGACTGGGGGCTCGAGCAGGTTACATTCGTGTCTCTCCTGGGAAGCAAAGATGGGTTGTCGCGCGTAAGCTCCCTTTGGCCGGAAGGGCTCGACTTGGTGGTTGGCAAAGTCGATGATGAGCTGGACAATAAGGGATATGTGAAGCCCGGTGTTGGTGACATAGGCGATCGGCTCTATGGTACCTCTTAGAAAAAGAAACCTAGCCTTGATTCTTTATGATCCAGTCGCTTTGTGGTGCTGTGACCCTCAACGCCAGATGCAAGACACTGTCTTTACTGAAGTGAAGAATTCCCACTGACTGCGATTCGAAGGATTGTCTCCCAAGTAGGAATCCTTGTTGGTCGTTCGGGGAATGGCGCCCGACGACGCGAGGAGTGGTACATTGATACCAACATGACCGACGTTTACTTCTCGCTGGAAAATCTGGGCCTGGGTGGGATCAGAGGTGAAGATGGTACATCCGTTCCCGTACCTATTGTCGTTGATGATCTCAATAGCGTCTTGAAGCGTATCGGCCTCTAGACACACCAAAACCGGTCCAAATATTTCTTCTTGGTAGCATTGCATATAAGTCTTAACGTTAGTGATGATGGTAGGCCCCACGAAATTGCCATCGGGGTAGTCGGGGACAGTGGCCTGTCGACCATCGAGTAAGATCTCTGCCCCTTCCTCTTCCGCGAGACTTATAGCAGCCACTACCTGCTCTTTCGCCGAGATGGTGACCAATGGCCCAATCGATACATCTGCATCAAAGCCACAGCCAATCTTGAGGGAGCGAGCCACCTCGACGAGATCGTCAATCCAGTCCTTGGTCGATCCGACGCAGACCAAGACACTTAGTGCCATGCAGCGTTGTCCTGCAGTACCGAAAGCACTCCCAGCTATAGCGTACAGTGTCGATGTCTTGTTCGCGTCGGGGAGGACCACCCCATGGTTCTTTCCACTAGCCTCGACTTGGACGCGCTTCTTGGTGGCCTTTGCGTGGTTGTATACTGCTTCGCCAGCTATCTCAGAGCCCACAAAGGTCACGGAATTGATAGACGGGTCCGCTAGTAGCCTCTCGACGGCAGACGATCCACCATGAAGCACATTGAAGATTCCAGGCGGGAAGTTGGCCTCGCAAGAATATCGGGCAAGGAGCTCAGTGACTCCAGGGGCCTTTTCAGATGGTTTGAGAACGACAGTATTGCCAGCTAATAAAGCTGTTGGTATTGACCAGAGAGGGATCATGAAAGGAAAGTTGAACGGTGTGATAACGGCGCATACTCCAAGTGGTTCACGGATTGTGTATGTGTCCATCCCTTGTGTTGACCAATGCTGACCCGTCGCCGTAGTCGACGTGCAGACAGCCTCCAAGCTGTCCAACCCTCGCAGGATTTCTGACTCGGCGTCCTTTCCAGTCTTGCCGAGCTCGAATTGAATCACACGTTGAAACTCGCTAGTATGTTGGCGGATGATATCGAGCCATCTCATGATGTGAAGACGCCTCTGCGCAAGCGTCAAGACCGTCCATGCTCGTTGAGCTGCTTTTGCAGCTTGTACAGCATTCTGAATCTCGGTTGTGGTCGATTCCGGCAGCCTTGTGAGCACTTTCTGCGTTACTGGATCCACCACAATTTTCCAAGCCCTCGTTTTCGACATCCAGAATTCTCCGTTGATGAAGTTCCTTGTGACACTGGGAGTTTGCTGTGGCCTTGTGTAGCTTGTTGGAGTCACGGAGCCCTCGGGCAAGCTGAGTGCGGCTTCGTCGTGTTCGTCCAAATGGACCGCCTCAACTCTCGCTCGTTTCCTGGGACTTGGCGATGGTGAAATCTGTATGCCATCGACCACATCTTGTCCACGTCGCTTCTGAGTCATTGCAGAACCCATGTGGTGTAATTTCAGGAGCCAAAAGCATGGATCATATGAACTGGCCAATGATGGCCAAGGCAGGTACTCCGATTGTATGAGGCGGCGGCGACAATGCGCGGGCCAATGTTGCGGGGTGAGCTTATCACAGTCACGTGCTAGCCACCATGAACGCGACGTACATTCTCCTTTGCCTGCCTTGAAACAACAACGCATTATAATTTATGAATGTCTTTAGGCAAAGAATTGTAATCTGGGTTTTTTCTTATTTAGAAGTAATAAAATGCTGTTTAAACCTTGACTTCTAAATATTCTTCAAGGACCTGTCAAGATACCCCACAATACAGAAGCTCCTATCAGAATAGCTACAATAGTAATCATTCTAATAGCTAGAATTAGGGAGCAGATCCCTGATATGATTTCTATCTCCACCTGATCAATGAAAGAAGGTCGCCTTGATCCAAGTGGTCAGAGAAGTTCAAACAGTGCCGAAGAACCTATCACCAAAGTCGCCTAGGCCGGGTTCGATTTGGCTGAATTATAAGCATGAATTTCAGGGAGTCAGGACTTGGAGACTCACCCTTTGGCATTGAGCTTCTTGTCGATTGCAGCCGTGACAATAGATAAGCCTGGATACTTCCCGAGGACAAGCTGAACAGCTTGCTCAGATGCTAAGATGCTGATTACCACAATACGTTTAAGTGGAACACTATTCTTTGCTACTATGTCTATTGCTTTGCAGATAGAGCCGCCAGTTGCAAGCATTGGCTCGAGAATGAAGACGTCTAGCTCTCCACATTAGCTCTCTGTAGAGCCCTATATCGACATCGGGGAGGAACTATGTCTCACGCACCTGATTCAGCAATATTGCTAGGGAGTTTAGAGTATAGATGTGTGGGAAGACATGCCTCTTCATCTCGCTGAATGAGAATCTTGCCAAAACTCAAGGGGCCCCTGGAAGAATGATCAGCACTTATATCAACCGCCCAGCAGAGCCGTTGGTAAGAGTGCGCACCCATAAGCTATACGGAGTGCATCCTCTATACTAGCACCAGCCCTCAGAATGCTGATGCCACAAAGAGGACGTACTTGTCGGACGCCCTCAAATAATGCTTTGGTGGGCGTAGTGACATTGACGACTTCCACAGAAACCAGCTCTAGTGCTGCCATAGCATGTCAGCATGTAATATGCGAAAGATCGTTGGAATCGCTTACCTTGGAACACCAACTGTAATGCCACTAGTTGAAAGGCTGCGATAAACTTCCTCATATGCGTGCTCTCATCACGAATGATGGTCATTTGAGCGAGGAGAGCTTTAGTTGGTGGGAGAACCGACAAGCAATCGTTGAAGTGCCCCATATTGGAGTGTGCTATTAACAGAAGTGTTTCCTAGACTGTAAACAATAGTATCCCAAGTGTAGTTTGACGTTGAGGCGTGTTGTTGAATTGGTTGCAATGGTGCAAGAGATCATGTGCTTTGAAGATGGTCCAGTGACCCTGGAGCGATATGCAGTTGCGCCGACTGGCGGACTAACTAAACTAGAACTCTATCTTCCTCTCAGTTACCCTCACCTAGTGCTAAAGCACTTAATTGTTATTCTAGGGTATCTTGCTCCATAGACAGCAGTCTCACTGTATTAGATGTTGATAGTCTCCTTATCAGGACGGATAAGAACTATCTGTATTTTGCGCTCGAATGCCGCTAATTCGAGACGTTATCTAGCGTATCCATAGAACTGATAGCCGTCGGGCTGTTTCGTTATCATGTTATCATGGTGCCCCCCCCGGTCGACCCCGCGCTATCTCCACAAAGATAAGCAGAGCCTAGCTTACCAGTCTGGCGGAGGACAGTGTCCGTGTCTACTTTAGCATGTCGGACAATGGCCCTCCTTGGCTCATGTTATATAATACAGCTGTGGAAGCTGTTTGAGTTTGGCTATAGAGATCAAGAGGCCGTTTAATTGTCAGCTTTACTCTAAGATGCCTTGGCCTAGGAACCAACCATGCCAGGATTGCTTTGGCCTGAAAACGAGCGCAAAAAGTCCCGCTTTGACTTTATTTAGGTCTCACTGATACGAACTATGACTTTTGCACGACTACACGGATCTGGCGATGCGAAGCCTTGCTCTTTTATCACGTCTTGTTTGATTTGTTAAAAAGATCTTCAAGCAGAATAAACTTAGAGGACGCCAGCGAAGAATATAGCTTTTTTGCCTCTCATTTATTCTTAGACTTTAAAATGACGATCTGACTCCCGTAAAGGGGCCAGCAGAAAATAGAGAGAAACAGCAGCATATGTTTGCGTAGAAAAGTTGCTTAGAGGCAGCCTATGGGTAGCATTATAACGAGGAGTTCTTATAAGGATAAACATAACGAGACAACTTTGGATTGAGAAATTTATATTGCAAGAGTGCTGTATGCAGCTATGAGTACTTGCCAGTCTTAGTCCATAAGCTTTCAGCGCTTCTGTGTCTTTCAATTGATGTAATCTGAGCAGTCTCACAGCTCATCTTTGGACGACGGGATGTGACTGAAAGACTTCTTCTTTGCCATCAAAGCTAAAATGTCGACAAGCAGGTCAGCAGCAGCGATGGAGGTTGTTTCAGCCGCAGTATCATACGGAGGGCTGACTTCAACCACATCTGCGCCAACGAGGTTTATGTCCTCGAGACCCTTGATGAATCGCTTGAGCTCCCGAGTAGTCCAGCCACCCGACTCGGGCGTACCTGTGGCTGGGGCAATGCTCGGGTCCAATACTTTGGCAAGGGTTAGAATATCTTTGTTGAGCGGGAAAAAACCAGAACTTACCGTCAATGTCGATTGACAAGTAGACCGGAGTGTCTCCAACGGCACTTCTGACCTTGTCAATTATTCCCGACATGCCGATTTCGTCGATTTCCTGTGCTTCTATCAGGGTGAAACCGACAACATCTCGGTCAATTTCGTAGTCTTTAGGACTCTGTTGCAAAGTCAGCTCGGTTATTCTTCATTGTTAGGGTGGTACCTACGAATAGCTTGGTTCTGAGGCCACCGTGGACACTTGTACCCTTGCTGATGCACCCTTCGCGACTCGCGTGCCAGAAAAAGGTACCGTGGGTGAGCGCCGATTGATTGGATACGATGCCAGTATAACCTTCGTATGGGTCCCAGCTGTATCAAATAGCATCGAACGTCAGTAGTAGTCCCATGGAGACGTATGCCTGGTTTCTACGTACGTATCAAGATGAGAATCCAAATGAATGACCGAGATGGGGCCGTACACCGTCTTCAAACTGCGCAGGATTGGCAATACAATCGAGTGATCTCCCCCGAGACTAAGGATCCTGGGATGCTCCCATTGATCTTGGATCCTTGTAAGTAATAGACTCGTCGTAACAGATGGCGAAGACACATACTGGCTTCCGAAGTTGGATGATAAAGAATCTGGCGATACGCTTGTTCCATTTGTTTGAAAGCGTGGGAGGCATCGAACGGCGTGATGGGCACATCGCCGCAGTCGATCTGGCTCGTCTGTCAGCCGCGCCACGCCGTCGATGAGCAGGTTCCTGGGCCTTACTTACAATCTCTAGTCCCTCCTCATAAGGGTCAATGCCCCAAACTGTGTTGTAGCTGCGACCCTTCTTCTCCCTGGAAGAACCGGCACGGATTCCGCGGGGGCCAAAGCGAGCGCCGGGACGATATGATGTAGATGTATCATAAGGAAAGCCTAAAACAGCGACGTCCAATGCCTAAAGGATGCGTCAGCGACACTGAGTGAGAACCTTTTGGTGTTCCTTGCCACCTGCGTTCTTGTGTGAGGCAGCTAGACATCTTTCCCATGGTAGATGGGCAAAAGTAACAGGCTGCGAGAATGGGAGATCCTTGTCCAGATCTGCTCTTGTCAGTCACCTGATGTCATCCATGTCGTTGTCAAGGGTGACTTACCTTCAATTGGGTGCTCATACCCTGGGCCAAGATTCAGGTTGCCCGAGACAGCGCCCGCAAAGAGGACAAAAGCCAAGTTGGATCTCATGATGAATAGATAGCGGCTCTAGTGAAAGCCAATCGTGCAGCTGGTATACTTCTCGTACAAGAGCGCACAGCCCGAGCGCACAGCCCGACCCCAGGCACCCCGGCTTTATAGCCACAGCCATCCTCTCCGCACGAAATCTGTCGTGCCGATCTCGCGCAAAGGGGCAATCAAGAAGTAATAAAGTGACATAACGTATGATGCCTTGTTGAAGTGTCAAGGTCACAATTGTTGGACTGTCGCTTATCATCGCGCCCCACCAACTCGTGAGAAATGGGCAAGAGACTCCGAGCGATGGACCAAGCCTCAGCCGTGACCCACACTTAGTTGATCAAGGGCAGGCAACTCCGACGACAGGCCACGGTCTAGATGGCCGCTATTGGGGCAGTCAACTCCGACGAGGCGATACTGTCAGTGATGCCGCGGACCTTATCGTTGGATTGAAGTAAAAGGAAGTAGGTAGGTAAGGTATATAAAAGCAGAGGTCAAAGCATGCTTCAACTGTAGTATGTCTAGGATTTGTCCACAGTCAATTCAATTCTTTTCAGTAAACTCACGGCAATATGAAACTGAGTTCGGAAGCACTCGACGCTGAGAGCCGCCAGGACGATGGCACGGTTACGGTCAACTCATATCCGCCAACGGACCTCGAGCGCAATAACCCTGGAACGTCGACTCAGAGGGGTTTGTCATCAAGACATGCGCAGTTCATTGCTTTGGGTGGCTCTATTGGCACAGGACTCTTCCTGAGCTCAGGAGCAACCTTGGCAAGGGGCGGTCCAGCATTCCTCGTTGGCAGCTATGTACTCATGTCGGTCCTCATCTACATGGTATTGACAGCCATCATCGAAATCGCGACGTACTTGCCCCTGCCGGGTGGTACTATGAATTACTATGGGAGTCGATATGTCTCCAAGAGTCTTGGCTTTATGCTGGGTTGGCTGTATTTCTACGCTTTCGCCATCTTTGTTCCCTTCGAGCTCACAGCTTCGGCATTGGTCATTGAATACTGGAATCCTCCTGTTAACAGCGCCGTGTGGATCACCATCATGCTAATTGCCGTCGTGGTGCTCAATTTGCTCCCAGTGCGATTCTTCGGCGAGTCGGAATTCTGGTTCGCAGGACTCAAAGTCATCACAATCATCGGGCTCCTGATCCTGTCCTTTATTCTCTTCTGGGGAGGTGGGCCGAGTCGGGACAGGCTTGGGTTTCGCTACTGGCAGCACCCCGGCCCTGTCAAGACAATGGTGGTTGATGGAGACAGTGGCCGTTTGGTCGCATTTATTTCTACTCTCCTCAGCAGTGTTTTGTCTTTCAGCTTCTCTGCAGAGATGGTGGTGGTCACTGCGGGTGAAGTTCGTTCTCCACGACGCAACCTGCCTCGGATTGCACGGACCTTCTTCTGGCGTCTCATCATCTTCTACATCGGTGGCACCATCGCCATCTCAGTCATCTGCCCGTCTGATGCCGCCGCCTTGGTCTCCGGAAACTACAGCGCGGCTGCATCGCCCTGGGTTGTCGGTATACGCAACGCGGGCATCCCAATCCTCAACCACATCATCAACGCAGTCATCGTGACTGCTGCATGGTCAGCCGGCAATTCTTTCCTATACCTGGCGAGCCGGTCTCTGTACTCCATGGCACTGGAGGGAGCGGCACCCAAGATCTTTGCTAGATGTACTAAGGGCGGTGTTCCCATCTATGCCGTCATTGCGAGCTCGAGTGTTTCGCTCCTGGCTTACATGAACGTCAACTCCTCGGCAGCTGATGTGTTCAATTGGCTCCTGAACTTGATCAATACCGGTGGCTTCATCTCTTGGATCTGCTGCGCTATCACCTATCTCCGTTTCCGCAAGGCGTGCGATGCGCAGAACATCTCTGCATCCTCGCTGACGGCTCGGTCTCGACTTCAACCTGTCGGAGCATGGCTCGTTCTAGCTGTCTTCTCTGTCCTTTTGTTGCTAAACGGATTCATCACTTTCTTTCCTTCTCAATGGTCGGTCGCTGACTTTCTCTCTGCGTACATTGGGTTGCCGGTGTTTGCCGTGGTCTATCTGGGACATCGGATACTGAATCGCACGGACCCTTGGGCGATTCCGCCCCAGATGGTGGATTTGCAGACTGGGTTGGATGAAATTGAGAAGGAAGAGGAGGAGACGGTGGATGAAAATGGAGGCTTTTGGAGGACTGTAAATCCTGCGCTTACGCGCCTGAGGCCAGATCAAACTGCACACTGATCAACTGGACTTAGTTCAAGTAGATGACCTCGAATTATGCATGCTCATCGGCTCGTTGCAATCCCGCCTGTTCGGGGATTGGTTGGAAGTATGTTTCAAAGTCAACACCGTAAAGATCCTCAACATCCAATCATACCTGTGCCCTATTGTCGGATAAACTTATCAGAAATGTTGTTTTGCGTATATCTTGCTCATCTGTGGCTACTAGACCCTGGTGGCGTGGATGCGTCGAACCACTCCACATACTCCCATCCAGCCTAAGATAGCGCTGCTCCGCGCTTTCCATCGCCATTTCTCCACCAAGCCGATCTTCATACTTCATCCTCGTCATCTGCGAGGTCCCCTGCATCATGACTCTACAGACATATGCACATAATTGACATCCACCATGCCGCAGAAGAAGAATGGTCGACGGCCGATGACCTTCACAGCGTATGTCGCTCTCGAGCTTCGCATTGGACGCAGGGCAAGAAGATAAGGCAACCACGGATACTGACGTTTGACAGATGCTGGACCTGCAAGCGACGCAAAGTCAAGTGCGATGAGCGGCCCAAGTCTTGCAAGAATTGCGAGAGATTACACCTGCCATGCGACGGCTATGGAATCAAGCTGCAATGGCGCGACGAGTCTGCAGGCGGACTGAAGGAAGAATCGATGCCATCGCGCAATGGGCGCATCAAGCTCGGTAGGTCATCATCACCAAAGGACCTCAGCGGGCGACGTCCAGTAAAAGACCCTCTGACACTGAAGCCATGTGGTCACAGAGCCATCTTGGTCTCCAGACAGCCAGTATAGCACCAAGGACATCGATGACCTTCTCGATCTGATCGAGTACGACGTTGCCTCACGACAGTCAGTTTCTCGAAGAGGGCCTTTCACAGCATTTCTTAGTCCCCACGCCCAAGACACAACAGCCCTACCGGTGACGTCCCACGATATCGTCAGCAATCATTGCGTACTTGAGGAAAGCACACCTCCTCACGATGCATGGAGCGATGTCACGGACCTTGACACCATGGTTGACTCACCTGAAGAAAGCGACGACCGGACTCACAACGAAGTCGTCCAAATCGCCAGCCCAGACACTCTTATTCAATCACCAAATCGCCAGTTCTTCCCACCACTACACTCTGGCCTAGAAGACGAGTCTCAGTATCTCCTCCACCATTATGTTGTGCACATCGCTGGTCTGCTGATTCCTCTTGACCACCCAATGAACCCCTACAGGAACCTCTACGTGCCTGCTGCACTAGCAGCTGCTTCCGTCGGGGAAGCAGGTCTGCGTCACCCCCGAGACCGGTCAATCGTTGACTCAGTCCTCCTGTATTCTCTACTTTCTTCGGCGTCGTTTCACCGATGGAACTGCGCACCAGAACACACCAAGTATCACCACCTCGGATCACAACATCGTCAAAAGGCTCTACGTTTGCTACAATCGGCGTTGACTGGTGTCGCGCCGGGGATCCATTCTGAAAGGTTGCTCATGGCAATGCTGTCACTCGTGTCAGTCGATGTTAGTCTCATATGGCCTTAAACGTCTTGCGTATGTCTTGCTCACCGCTCTATAGGTTATGTCGGGGTGCGAAGCGGACTTCTCCATACATTTACAAGGGACGCAACAGCTGCGCAGCATGATCGTGGCAAGCAACAGATCCACTAGGACAATCGAGCAGCTAAGCGAAATCAGCGAATTCCTCTCATTGCTGGCGCGATCTGTACGCTTCGCACTCCCAAGCGCCATCTCAACCGGCACACCAAGCAACTACCCGGAGAGCACGACGTCGATAAGCCGAGCAAATTCATGTGTGTCGTACATGTATGGAGTCACTCCCGCCATAGCAGCTTCGATTCAGGATACCTGCGTCCTTGCCGAAGGCTTGCAATCGTACGAGACAGATGATACCCCTCCACCTGAGAGCTTGATCCAACGTCGCGAAGAGCTATCCCAATTCTTGCAGTCGTGGTCGTTCGACTCGGAGCTCTTTGCTCTATCGGCTATAGACAATGTCGACATGCTTGATATTTTCCGACATCATGCTGAAGCCTGGCATCAAGCAGCATTGATCTACTTCAAACGAAGAGTCTCGAAGTCTCCGAGTTCATCAATGACGAGCCTGATTGACACAGTAGCCCGACAAATGCATGCCGTTGAAGACATCAAGGCCAGGTCAAAGCTAGGGGCATCGGTGAACATGGCACCAATCACCTGGCCGGCATTTGTGGCCTCGTGCGAGGCTATTGACCGTGAGCCATGGAAGGCATGGTGGCGGCGGGTGCAGTGTTATAAGATTGCAAACATCAAGTTGCAATGGAAGGTCGTTCAACTGGTGTGGAGGCAAAGGGATCAACTCGACGCCGTCGACTCGTCGCAGTTCGATTGGAGCAAAGCCGTCCAGAACATGAACCTTTCTTTGCTGCCGATCTAGTCTCCTGGTCCATGGCATGATTAGTCAGAAGAGCTGGGAATCACCATCGTACCGGGATAGTCTGTGTAATGACCTAGGATGAGATCTCAAGCGCAGGGCAAAGCGCCGGGTGGCCTTGGTACCAAAGCTCAGGCCCTGCGTCGCTCACCACGGTTCATTGCCGAAGCTTGCGCAGCCCTTCTGGGCTTCCCAGCGTGGCGCCTGCGCTAAATAGAGTCTGGCATGATTACAGTCATGGCGGCATCGAAGTTGGCACAGAGTATAAGACACACGTGCAGGAGCACTCGGGACATGCAGGACCGTGTAGTGTACGCTATATACAGTATTTAACCAAGTGCACATATCAATGAGAGATGCCAGTTCCACACAGCTAGTCGCTCCCGTTGCTAGTGTATTACACCGCCCAATTAGATGAAAGTAGCAACCAAAGAAATATTACTCTGCTATAGCCAATATGCTTAAACGTTTACCGCGTCCCGGCCCGGTACTTGGTAGAGAGCTATCCGATGCTCGGAAGCGTCTCCGCTTTGTCAGTGCCCTTGGCGGAAGTGGCCCGGTGGAGATGATATGACGTTAGCAAATGGCCGAGCTTCACAGAAGCCGACCTACCTCGATTAATTTGTTCACCTTCTTAATTCTACTTAGCGGGTTCTTGCGATTCATGATCATTCTAGAGTTTCGCTGCTAAATTGTGGGGTGGGCTGTTGATCACGGCTAGCAGGACCTCTACCGGGACCAGGGTTCTATCCGAGATGCTTATCAACGGTTTACATGACGCAGAGCGATGGATATTATAGCGATGGTTATGCTTCTGGTATTAGTTTGCGGGCATCTTCCGGCTAGGCAGACGGGAGCACAACTGAATCAATGCATAATGTAATTTGTACCGCTGAATACACGGACGATCTTGGGATCGTCGAGGGAAAGATATATAACGGTCGCTTGCCCCATAGCCCTTGAGCTGGTCCGAGGTGTTCGTGCGATCTATAATCGAATCTTTGCCCATCAATATGCGTTCGTCTAGCCTTCAAAGTATCTTGGTCTTCGGACTGGGCTTGGCAGCACGTTCTGTGCTCGCTGCCGACGAAGACCTCGTCGACTCAGTCTTTGAGGCTATTGATAACGAGGATAAAGGATTGAAAAAGATCAATAAGGAGGCATATCACCCCGTTGCCGATGATTAGAAGCTAAGCTAACTCTGTACCAGGTTTGGGAGAACCCCGAGCTTGGCTACAAAGAGGTCAAAGCTCACAAGGTTTTGACAGACTACCTGGAGGGCCTCGGGTTCAATGTGACCAGGAGCGCTTTCAACCTAACTACCGCCTTTAGGGCTGAGTACTCTAACGGCAAGGGCCGCGTTGTCTCTTTCAATTCGGAGTATGATGCACTTCCCGGAATTGGCCATGCTTGCGGCCACAACCTGATCGCCACCGTCGGAGTTGCCTCTGCTATTGGTGTGAAGGAGGCCTTGGAGAATGGAGATGTCAAGGGAACTGTGGTGTGAGTCCTTTATCAGAAGAAATGTCATCTAAAGTAACAGGGTGCTGATGTTCACTTAGCCTGCTCGGAACCCCTGCCGAAGAGGGCCTTGGTGGCAAGGTAAAGATGCTTGATGCCGGCGCGTACGATGATGTCGACTGCAGCCTGATGGCTCATCCAGCCGAAATCGGATATGTCCCATGGGCAAGGACTCTGGCATCTTGGAGGGCCAATGTCAATTGGACTGGCGGTATGCCTGATCTCTTCCATGACCTGACGGCATTGTGTGTAATTGTGTTGCTGACAACATCATCGCAGTGTCTGCTCATGCTGCTGTGGCCCCTTGGGAGGGCTCGAATGCTTTGGATGGGTTTGTGTCGGCTTACACTATGGCTGGTCTCTATCGCCAGCAGATTCAGCCGACGGACCGTATCCACCACGTCGTGACCAGCGGCTGGTCTGTCGCCAACATTATCCCCGATCTTATTCAGAGCCAGTGGGGTGTCAGAGGACCGCAGAGGTCAGACTCGGCTTCGTGTTTCGTCATTGGACCCTTGTTGACCATGTATACAGGTCGCGCCGCGAAGTCGTGATAAACCGCGTGAGGAACATCTTCAACGCCTCGAGTCTAGCAACCAACACTTCAGTCACGATCGATGAATTCCAGGACTACTGGGATAAGCTCCCCAACTTCCCTCTGGCGGACGCCTACTATAAGAACCAGATGAAGTACATGGACCCTGCCAGCGTCCCTGAGACTGCTAATTGGACCGTGACCTCCGCCGAAGAGTCCCGCGAGAAGGAAGAGACTCTCGGCTCGACTGACCAGGGCAATGTCTCATGGAAGGTTCCAGCTATCCAGGTAAGCCTCGCTTGCACTGAGGAAGGATTCGATGGATTGACGCGTATAGGTCATCTTCCCCATCGGCGGAAAGTCAGCACCACACAATGCTGCGTTCCGTGAGACCGCTGGCACTGTAAGTTTACCTTGTATCACATACACTTTCTGTAAGCGATTCTCTAACGCCTTATTCTTTCTCTCTTAACAGGATTTTGCGCATGAGCAAGCCATCCGAACTGCCAAGATCCTCGCCCTCACTGGACTTGAGGTTTTGCAGAACGAGACATATGCAAAGGACATGTGGGCACAGTGGAAGGTGCAGGTTAAGGAAGCTTCCGAAGGACTTGAAGATTGAGAAAAAGGATGAATATGTATGTACTCAAGTCTAGGACGAACTTCGTCTAAGCGTTTTCGATGAACGGCATATCGACCTCGGACACATTCTCTGCTTTCGCACTCTAGAAGACGTCGGCAGCCTTTTCTTTCTTCTTACAGGGCTTTTTCGTCCCGTATAAGGTTCATCATAGCCAAGATCTTATCGGCGTCAGGCACTACAAGGTAGCGCGTACTGAATATGTAGTCCTTGTCATTCATAGTAGTAGTCCCCGGCACCTGAACCGCCGTGCCCCAAAGTATGCTGTAGCACACGAATAAAGGACACGGAGTTTGCACGGAAGAGGAGGTCTATGCTGCCAGCATGGTCGCAACGCAGGATGGGATGAGGTTGTAACTTCTGCCGCCGGCGACTGCTAGCATAGACTTCTGGCGAGCCCGATGCGACTGGGGCCTACTGTCCAATGAATTCGAGGCTTTGAGAGCCTACTGCTGTGAACACGATCCTTTCTCCTTGGCTTTGTTTCGGATTGTCGGTCTTGTCCCTGGATTTGACTGCCAAAAGGATCAGCCCAAGGGACCACACCAGCTTCGCCACATTGATCATTCACAGCACAGCCAACAGCATCTATTTACGGTTCTAGGTAAAGATTGCCATTGCGTTAATGTCACCACTTAATGTATCCTGATCTACCCAGATCTGCATGATGAAATCTACCGCTTGGCATTGCTCTGGCGCCAATGCAGGGTCCACGACTTGCAAGCGCCCACTCCCCTTTTGGTATTTCCATCTCTTGGCTCAGACGTCAGAGCTCCATGTGTCATGTAACCAACAGCATAAAGTTGACTTCTACGCCGCATTTTGTGGCGATGCTCTGACTATCCTAGGAATAGAGTTTGTGGGCTTGGATGAGTATGTTAGAGATATGCATATTGAGCAACCAACAGCGTTGCATTGGGCTTTCGTACCGCATTACCAGTTGATCCTAGATTTCTGATCATGGCGAGCGTGTGAATGCTTTGCAGATATAAGGTCACTGGGGGCCGCGAGCATCATTTGAATTGATATCAACCTAGACCACACGATCAACTTGGTGTTTGCTCCTGCTGCCTTTTCCTGGCCTTTCATCACCAAAATCATTCTCAAGTCCCGGAGACTTTCAGCACAAGAACAAAATGCACCTCTCGCAGCACACTGCCACAGTAGCGACGTGGGCTGGCCTTGTCGTAACAACTGCGGCGTCCCCCGTCAACCCTATTGGCCTCCACAAGCGAGATCCTGGATCTTTGAAGGATGTCGAAAAGTGGTGTGAGTTCGCAGAAGATCTGAAGACCATCGAAAACGCCGAAAGGTCTTTGGAGCGGACTACCCTTGGAGAATCCCTCGGTATTTATATCCGCACGGTCAACTACGGTAAGTGCTATTGCCTTCACAAATGCTCGTGAGATGAATAGGCTAACTTCTGCTCAGAGTCTGATGGCTGGCTCGAGAACTTTTACCGCTTCGTATACCAGGATGCAGACCAGGGAGGTGAAGAAGCCAGGACTTGCGCTCTACTTACCAACGATTGCATCCTTCAAAAGGGCCAGAGCTGCCGACAAGCATTCTCAGAAGCCGAAGAGGAGGGTATCACCTGGATCAAAGAGGCATTTTGGATTTGGAGGGCTGTTCGGGGTGCCCATACCAAGCTGAAGAAGATGAGAGATGAAGTCTTTGCCAACACCATCATGAACAGCATAAATATTGACAAGATCGCCGACGACTTTGAGGCGAACTTGGAGGACGATTCGTTCACTTCTGATGGCTTTTCGGAGTGGATCACTGTGGCGATGGGCCTAGGTGGCACGGCTTTGGGTCTAAAGCAAGGTCTTGCCCCAGGATATGGCGCCGGCCTGTCCGTACTTTCGACCGCTTTCAGTCTGATTACCGATTCCGATGAGGAAGAGGATCCCGCCACCGTGGACCGTTCTGAGGTTCAGCACAGTCTGAGCCAATTCTTCAATTCCTCTATCAGGGGAGTAGAGCAAACTGCGCGATTGGCAGTAGGCCGAGCCTGGGAGGGCGAAAGCTACGATCTTCTGCCGGTTTTGAGCACCGAACACGAGGAGCAAGTCGCCAACTTCTACGACGATGCTTTCTGGCTCCTGGACGACGACATCAAGCCTGTTCACGACGTGCTTACGTCTGTCGCGCAACTGACAACACACTTTGTCGTCGATATGATCATCAAAGGCCTCAATTACGCTGTTGCTTGGGAGACTAGTATCGAAAGCAGTGAAGACTGTGGTGATAGGGCAGGCCGTAGGTGGCTCGAAGTCGACGGAGAAGGTCGCTGCTTCACCTTCGTTTCCTACTCAGGCGACTCATCCACATACTATGAGGTACCCCCAGAGACCAATCTCTTCGAACTGATGGGTGGCTACGGCATCGATGATCTCGATTCATACTACCTGACATCAATCGCCTGCGCCAAGTCTGGTTGTGAGACCTCAGAAGGTGTAGGTGCTGGTAGTTCGGAGGCTGATTTGCCACTCTGCTTCTACAGTCTGCCGGTGCTGAAGAAGACTTACTGGGAGTCTGGAAGCTGCGAGGATCAGACGAGCTTGATTGGGTGTGAGAGGTCGAATTATGTCGATTTCGTTGACGGTGATGAGTCCGGTAGCTGCGAGTAGAGAAGGCTCATGGTAGCCAATCAGTCTGTAAATTATATCTCATCGTGACAATACAAAGCATTCTGGTCTGTAGGTCTCTCGAAGTTGGTAGAGCCAAGTCGGCAACCTGCTCGATAACACGTTTGCGAATTGCCACTAGGACTGTCTCACTCTGCACTGTCCCGTCAATTGGGCCAAGACTTGCTATTGTATAGATTCCAACTTCACACGCGCGTTATCTTGATCTTGAAGTCCTCTTGCCGCATGAAGAAACTATTGATGACTGTCCACTCCTTTGTGACCAGCTCAAAGTCATACAAAGCAATAAGAGTAGCCAAGACCTTGAAGACCTGCCAAAGCGCCATATTTTTGCCAATGCAAATGCGCGCTCCGGCTCCAAAGGAAAGATCGGCCTTGTTCATTGCTGTCAAACGTGCTTTGAACTGTTGCTGGGTTTCGCCTCTGTCCTCATCCCGGAGCCAGCGCTCGGGCCGGTATTCATTGGCGTCAGCGCCGAAGACGGTTTTGTTGCGGCAGACGATGTATGGATTCATGCCGACGGCTGAGCCTTCGGGAAGGTAGTCGCCGTTGGAGAGCGTGTATCCTCCTTTTGGCACGTAGCGTTCAAGTGTCATGGCCACTCCGGGATGGAACCGTGACGATTCACGCACTACCGCGTCGAGGTAGGGAAGATTCCGTACATCTTTGTAGGCCGGTGGAGCGCTGGACTTGGGTACCGCCTCACGAATCTCTGCGACGAGCTTGGCCCAGACTTCCGGGTTCTTCAATCCGTAGTATACGGCGCTGCGAATGAGGATAGCAGTAGTATCAGCACCAGCAATCATGTTAACCATAAGCCACGAAATAATTTGCGCATCATCCACATTCTCCGGGTCATTGTTCTTCGCATCAATGAACTGATCGAGGAAATCAGGTGTTTCGGGCTCGCGGTAGTCTTTGTCCTGGCCCTGGTAGCGATCGATAAGGTGGCCGACGGAAATACCGGTGATGACATTGAAGCCAGGAGGACCAAGTCGGCAGATGGGATTCTTATCAAAGATTCTGTCAAGAAAGGGGATTGCACCGACCACGGCGAAATAGTCCATTGCTTGGTCTGCGTTTCGGAGCGTGCCGTCAAAGTCGCTGCCGTGTTCGAGGTAGCCGATTGGCTTGGAGAAGGTGACTGCGCCGACGACATCCCAAGTATCTAGAAGCGTCAAAATTAGAACACCATCCACGGCTTGCTAGGTGGTAAGTATGACGAACAGTAGTTGATCCAGTCGCTGAAGTCGAGAGTTTCACCCTTGCTCGCGAATCGCGTTTCCAACTGGTAGCAGAGCTGGTCAATGGTCTTGTCCATATGCGGCTCAAGGCCCGCCATCGAAGAGGCCGAGTAGTATTTTCCGATCGGTCGACGTTCTTTCGCATGCTTGGCGGGGTCTGTCTGGCTGAAGAGGTTCAGCACGATTTGGCCGTTCACTAGAGCGCTGCTCCCATGGTAGAATTCGGTCTGCAAGCTGTCAGATGCTTCTGTGCGCGCGGGTACGTGGAGGTAAAAAGCGTACTTTGAGCCATTCATTCTTTTGACTGTAAACGTCTTTGATGATCTCAGGGTCGTCAATGTCGAGCAGGTTGGGAGCTATCCGCACCACCGGGCCGTGCCGGTCATGGAGTCGCAAGAGCTCAAGATGTGAATTCCCGGTGTAGGCTTGGTAGAGGTACCAGAGTCGGGTCCATTCTAGAAGCACTATTAGCTTTGGTCGGATTGATGGTAGACGTATAGGATACTTACTTCCCAACAAAGGGCCAGGATACTTTGCAATAGGCGAAAATAAAGACGACCAAAGGCCTTGAAGGAAGTATGCACCGACCGGGGACGCAAGCCCTACAGTGAGGAGTGTAGTCTTGGAGACACTCAACCCGTCAAGACTCCAGCCGCCTGTATCGCGGAACGACCCGTTCAAGGCTTCATGAAAGATCTTGCTGGCCATGTCTGCGGCGCACAAGCAGAATTGATGCTGAAGAGGAGAAGAAACTTGAGCATGTGCACATATTCGAGAGTGCAGTCTCAAGTGGTATTGGGACTGCGACACCACATCGCAGCCATGTGCGAAAGCTATCCTCGTGCCGTGTCTTGTCCTCCCTATCTTCTCGCCTAGAGCCTGATCCTAGGATGCTACATAAATGCGCGATAGTGGAGCTGAACCGCCTTCCCCGTTGCACAATGACATGGGAATGAACTTGGCAACATCCGACCCACGAATCGGATGAAGAATTGCCTTCAAGGACCCCGCGGATCGATCCCAAAATGGACGAGTGGTGGCCTGCCTAACAAGTGTGAATGGTTGTTGGCTCGCAACCAACAACACCGACATGGGACAACCAACAGCGCAACACGTAGGACTGGTTAATACCAAGACTTACGTTTTCTCTTTTAATTTTTTGGGGGAAGTTTTGGGGGAGGGATTCGCGGTGCAGGTTCATGCTGCTGTAGGATGTTTCGTGATCCCAGCTACCGAGTAAGGGGCTTTGACAGAGGTTATTGTGTCGTGACAGGCAGCTAATACAAATAATACATCTACCAGACTCGGAATTGAATTGTTTTTTAGTCGCCATGCCTTTGATTTACTCCCTATCAATTTTCCATTTCGGCGAGACGACTGATAATATGTCAGAAAATCAAGGGCCTCGGGCTCTTGCCATCATGTGGGCGATGACAACGTTGACTTGGGTCTTCGTTGGGCTACGCATCTTGACTCGAATAATTATCGTCCAAGTAGTTGGAGCCGATGATTATGTTTACTTTCTCTCGGCAGTACGTGCATTCTCTGTCCCAGTCTCAGGCATATGCTTCGAAAGCGCAGACCAAAGAGCTTACTGACACCGGTCTCCAGATCTTTCTGCTATGTTACAACATCTTCCTCCAGATATCCTTGCGATACGGTTTCGGTCGGAACGTGGGTACGCTTGAGCTCGACGACATAGCGAAAGCGATCAAGACCGAGATGATTGGGCAGACATTTGCAGTCATCGGAATGGCCGTGGCCAAGGCGTCCATGGGTCTGTTTCTGCTCCGGCTGGTAGCTGCACGCTGGCACAAGGTCGCCATCTGGTCCGTCATGGGCGCTTTATTGTTCGTGTCAGGCCTCACAGCCATCATGTTTTGGGTCCAGTGTCTTCCATCAAAGGGCATTTGGGATCCGCGAGAACGACCGAATAGTCGATGTGATATTGAGATCACGCCATTCGCCGTCACCCTGGGAGGTAAGTGCACTTGTATCCGTTCCGTTCTTTGCTGACCTGGAGCAGTCTCGTGCATCGTGGCAGACTTCTTCTTCGCAATATTTCCGTCCATCTTTATTTGGCAACTCAACATGAGGCGACGAGAGAAGATCACCATTGCCGGGAGTATGAGTCTCGGTCTGATGTGAGTTCACGGTGCCTTCCCGGTGGGTCATTCGTTCTTCATTGACCAAGAAAGTGCTGGTGCCGCTGGCATCGTTCGCACTTACGAGGTAGCCACAGGCTTCACTGAGAATTATACCCGTAAGTCGCTCTTCCACCTACTCACCTGGGTAAATCATGTACTGACAGGTTCTTTAGAGGACACGGTTCCACTAATCATCTGGTCGTCTGTCGAGATGGCTGTGACCATGGTCTGCATTGGTATTCCGGTGACCATGCCCCTCTGGAGGCTACTCTTGGGCAAAGGCAGCAGCTCAGCCGACCGAAATTACCGAAGGTACAAGCGGCACGACGACGGCAGCGAACCTCGCGGGTATGAGCTAGACAATGTGCACCACCGGCGCCATGCCAAATCTCCAGGCCCCATCGATGGGTCATCCAAGCTTGGGCTCAATTTTACACAGAGTACAGACATCAGGGCGACGACCAATGAGAGCGACGAGGAAATACTTCCAAACAAGGTCGGGGACACCATCGATAGGGACGAATCAGACCCAAGAGTCCAACCTGGGATCCATGTCAGGGACGAAGTCCAGGTGGAACGGAATTACTAAGGCTTATATGCCACTTTTCTTAGCATTCACTTTGGTATTTAGGGTCACAAGTCACGAGATTTCACGAGGGTCATATCATATTATGCAGAGCAAAGTCAATTTTCCGATCTAGCCGAGTGTCCAATCTAGGGCTGTGTTAGCAAAAGCAGAAGTGCAAAAGGGCAAGCCGGGGGTCCAATCTAGGCTGGTACAGACAAAAAGAACATAGTCTGAACTCCGAAATAGCAAAACAGGGGGAGACGTCTTCTCGAACAAAGGAAAAAGCAGTCTGAGAGATCAGGTGCCCATGATGAGAATGATGATTCCGAGGATACCCTACGGAACAGTGAGAAGACGTCGAGGGGTTGGGTGTGTGGAAGAGGTTAGTGGATGGTGTGTGAGCACTCAGACAGGGTCAAGGTGAATTGACGCTGAGAGTGTGTTATTACCATCACTGGAGTGCCATACGAGCGCGGTGCGAGAAGTCGAAGTCAACGTACACGTCGAAAGTCAAAGTCTGAGGGTAATCGGCGACCACGTCCTCAGAACGGGCTTCCTCCGCGGCAGTGGCCGGGCGGCCGAGAAGTAGAGACTTCGGGATCTTCTCACTGCACTGGTGGATGAACTCCAGCTTCTCAGGCAACTGAATGCTGGTATGGCCCGCAGCAGCAGTTTCACTCACCTGATCCTGTGTGGGCACCACGCTGGTGTCGCAGATGAGGTTCCAGGTCCAGACGGACTTGTTACCTCCACTGGGATCGAAGGTGCCATCAAGGCTTCCACTCTTGATGAAACCATACTTCCCGCCCAGGAAGTCTCGGGTAATCTTGACACTTTCCGTGCAGCCAGCCTGGCCGTGGAAGAGCTTGTCCGATCCAATTTTAAGTTGGAATGGGGCGTTGTTGGTGATGACCAGGGGGCCTTCGACCCGGAGTTTGGGGATGCCCCTGTTACCATTGGGTGCGGATGAGCTTGAAAGAGACGCCATTGTGATGGACTTTTGTCGGGATGGTGGGAACTGAAAAGCTTCGGGTCGTGTTAATTGTGGGTGAGAATGGGTGTGTATGTGAAGATGCGGGCTGTGGATGGAGAGGCTAGGATGGATTTGAGCCGGAGAGAGAGGTGCTACTTAAGCTCAACATGATCAAAGACGACGTCAGAACGAATTCCCTGGTGTTGGGTTCTCTTTCGAAAAGATAGATAGCTCTTTGTGTAAATGATACGAAGCTATTGTTTGTTTCTAATCCCTAAGGCCACACAAAACTTCTCAAAGGAAGAGGATTCTATAATCTCAATGGAAACCAAGCTGCACGACATGTATGTAAGGAGCATGAAACTGGGTGTAAAAGAACTAGTATCGGCTCTTTGTTTAACTTCAGACAGATTATCTTTATCTGAATGCTTTTTTATTTACTAAATAAGAGTAGTGATCCATCTATCTTTGACTTTACTCAACTCTAGTCAATATGACAAAGGAGAAACTGGCCACTGTAGTCTTTGGTATATGGGAAATACTGCATCACTAAATATTAGGGAATATTGAGGCCGGTAAGCCGCGGGCCGCACATTTCAGGAGTTCTCTCGATTACAAGGAAAGACATTATTGGCCCTTCGCCTGTAGAAGAATAATGGTGTGATAGTATACATCCATAATATACATCCCAAGCACTTCTTAGTATAAACAAATACTTTAAGATTCACATAGTATAGCTAAAAGGCTCAATTGGCTGAGATTATCGCTGTCTACTGTACTTCATTTGAATATGTGATGATCATGGAAGTTGTCCCAGTCTAGACGGAATAAGCCCTGTAGGTTGGAGTCTTTGAGCAGTTTACAATCCTCCTTATGACCCTTCTCCACCCAGCCCGTCGTTTGGCATTCCTGCGCAAGCATTAGTACACCGGTGTTCATGCGACAGCTATAAAATATGCTTACTTTGTTACAGTACCAAAAAAGAGAGCACCGTGCGCACTTCCTGAGAGTGTTGGGCTTTTGACCACATGTGTGGCAAGTGATTCCGCGCTCGCCTGTAGATGTGTGTAGTTGGACGCGGTCGCTGAGCTTGAGCAGCTCCTCCAGAGAAATTGGAAAGATCTAGGTAGAGGATTAGCAACAACGTAGACTTCGTTAAGATAAGACTCACCTTCAAGAATCTAGAATCTTCGTGTCGGATGCCAATTGACGAGTCAAGGAAGCCGTGTTGTTCGGCGTATAAAACGGCAATAGTGTGTGCCTTGTGAAGTAACGAAAGCGGCACTTCCTGCCCGCGACTATCAGTGTAGAACATGAGTCGAGTGGTCTGACCTGTACGGTCCTTCAGAGCGAGGTTCAAACGCGTGAAGTTGTCCATGTCAGTGATCTCGGCTAGAAAGCACCAGTGCTTGCGTGGGGTGTACTGCAAGCCATCAGCAGCACTGTAGAACTCGAGGTCGAGGTCGTTATCCCATGGTAGCTTATCAAACGACGGGAATCTGCCCTCGTTCCGGAAGTCGACTAGTTGCCGCGGCCGATCTGTACTCATTCTCCAGAGCCAATTCTCGAACTCTTCTTCGCTGACACTTTGTGGGGAGCTTTCAACTGCCGTCTTCCAGTTCTTAGTGAGGCCATAGGAAGCGTGCTTAGACGGATCTGCCGCCAATCCGTTCAAGCGTTTGACTTGTGGGCTGTCGTGACCTTCCACGACTGCTCGCGCAACAGAAGATCGCTTAGCGAGTTCTCGTGCCCTTGCCAAGTCACTGTGCATAACCGCGACCTGGAAACCGTCGTAGTATACACTTGCCTCGGATGCGCTGCTACAGCCCTCGTCTTTGATTAGGCCTAGCATTTTCCTGACATCATGCAGCACAGAAAGAGGCTGGTGCAAAATTGCTACACCGTCTCCGATCCGATCTTCAAGGCGTTGTATCTCTTCGAGCCGTCGGTCGCTGACAATGCGCTTCTCCTCGTCAACGGAGCAAAGATCGCAGCGGCAGGCGAAGCGGAAGGTGTCCCTTAGCTTAGACAGCCTGACAGAGCGTTTTGATACTTGCGCTAGATATTGAACGGTTATTTCTTCCCCTTGCTGGATGTCGCGAGCTGCATAAATAGTGAGCTTCTGAATTCTCTCGTTCCAGGTGTTCTGCGCGTTGGGTTTGCAGGCATGGTTGATTCGCGAAGCCTCTAGAAATACTGCACCTTCTCTCGCGTTAGACCCGAGAGGGAAAGCATTCGTGCGGGCTATTCCGAGCTCTTCGCCATCTTCCCTCCCGTGGGCGTTGCTTAACGAGAGGTACGCCTGTTGTTGGCCCTGCGACAGGGTTGTGAGCTGGGTGACGATGTGCTTGCGACTTGAATCCTTGTTGTTTGTCCCTCGAGGCAGTGTGATCAAGGGTGGTTCCTCAAGGATTAGGGTGCCCGCGGGGATGTCCGTCGCAGCAACGAGGCCGCGACCCTTGCCTGGTATAGCCTCGCAGACATATAAGCTTTCGATCGAAGACATTTTTTGTACGTGTAAGACTTGTCAATTAGATTCGTTTAGTGGCATAGGGTGCTGAGCGTAAAGATTTCCGTCTTCCAGATGGATACAACTCACGGAGGAGTAGAGAGTCACTACCAATGAAAAGCTGGATGAGTTGGTGGTTGGGCATGATACTGCTCAGCTCCCAACGGCCCAGGAGGACCAATGGTCCGAGCCTGTGGCTTTAAGCCTGCACAATGAAAACCTTCCGCCATGTTAAAAGTGTCGGCACAGTATAAAGAAGTCATCCTTGTAAATTTCGACTGTGCGCTGCCATGCACTGATTTTCCTACCTTACAATCCGAATCAGCTAGTGAACTATAAACTTTCCTGCTGAAATGCATAATATTTCATTAATCTATAGATTGCGGACTCTGGCCATAAGGTCTTCCACACTTCTTGCTACTCTAATGTGTAAACGCGCAAATCTTCAAGTGACTGGTCCTTATATGGCCAGTCTGACGATAACGGCGGGGCGTCATTTGGCGACCAGAGACATCCTGTCTAAATTTGACGGGATGAAAAACTATAGAGGTAGAGGAATTGAGTGTTGCTGACAAATGTCAGTCTCAAATGGTGTACATTCTTGTTGATGGCGCGAACATCGTGATGGTGAGGTTGTCTTGACTTGGTCGAGTTGGGTTGCTACCCGAGAACGCACGATTCGTCACCGTAAACCGTAGATCGCCTCTTGTCAAGATGCAAATACCGACATTATATGGTCTTTTTGGTCGCAAAAATACCCTGAATATATTGAACCCTATGCATTTAGTCATTTACGGCACCTGAAGCTTGAATGACACTGCTGTATAGCGAAAGATGGCAGGATGAGTCTTGTTGGAAACACATGCCAGATCAATAGTTTTGGCAGTCACGCGACTTGGGCGCCACAAATCTCTCCTTCCTCTTTCACTCTTTTGTGTCAAGCTCACTGTGGCCCTTCGTTCTCCTAGTCACCATCATCATCACTTCATCAAGCAACAATCACGGCATCCTCAATCACAAGCAAACCATCGTCACAAGCTTCACCTCTTTCCATCTCCCACTGCCGGGAATGGCCCGGCCCCATTCCACACCCGCCAAGCACCGTCTAGAACGCTTAGCCCGCGGGGCGGCATCCCCATCTTCCACCCAAGCTCCACCCACAAGCCTCCCGTTTGGGACAATCAAGTAAAGCCAACGTCACATGTCACGCCACTTTAAATGCACGCGACGTTTTGCCAATGGACGAGGCCTGGTCGCAGGGAGGCTCGGTCGGGAAGAGAAGGAAGAAAGGCTGAAAGTGGCCCGACTTTCTGTTGTGACGTTGACCGAGTTTTGCCGTCAAGTGGTGTTACACTGCTGCTCTTTAAAAGGTGAGGTGCCCCCCCGAATTGTTGACACGAAGCTGGTTTGGTGATCTGTGTACTGCTTTTATTGTTATTTGAAGGGAAGAGGTAGGGACGGAGACTCTCAGTCGATCGAACAATCGCTCATCCACGCCTGTTGCATCTCATCGCATTCCGGTTTTGCGCGTCTCACCTCTTCCCTCATTTCCATTTGACCGAATCGTAGAACGTGAGTCGCACTGTCCCTGTCTCGTGATCGCGAACATTTCTGCTGACACCGCGAGAAGTTTATCTAGGCTTCGCAGCCTCGAGCATCAACCTTCCCACACACAACCCACGAATCTATACCCTTCCGCCACTATGTGGATGACACGCCTCATCTCCCTCACAAACTTCTGCGTCGCCAGCTCCGCGCTCGGCTTCCAAGTCTTCGTCCTCTACCCAAGGCACGAACAATTATCCGAAGACTTCGAAGGCCTCAAGAAAGAGCACCTCCGCGTCCTCGACGCCGTTGCGAAGATGGAGGTTGAAGTCCGAAAAGAACGAGGCACGTCGCTCCTCCAGAAAGTTGGATGGGCGAAGAAGGAGGAGTAGACACAGCGGCAGTCTTTTGTCTTTGGGTGGCGCGCGGTGATAGAGCTGATACCCATAGAGTTGAGTATTTCGCGGTATTGCTACGATTGACTCTTATGGTTCAACGTTTTGTATAGACATTTTGCACGAATAAACATCATTTCTCGCTACATCTATTCCGAAAGTGTAGCAAATGTTGGACAGCGTCCATCGACCAACAATAACACAGATCGCCTGAACGAGAACTTGAGGATGCAGCCAACGAGAAACATGGGGCAGCATGCCTTGAGCGCACCTTAGCCGTTTCTCTCCTTCAGGTCGATCCTAAGTCGTGAATCCTTCGACGATGAAGTCCACAACCGGATCGATGTACTCTGGTCGAATGTACGTCAGGTGGAAGAAAGTGCACTCGCCCTCAGGATCACAAACCTAGACCCATTGATCAGTACAATTCAACGTCCAAAACACCACCGCGCTTACGAAGACCACTTACCGGATCACCATCAGCACAGACCTGCCTCGCCTTCTCATCCAGACCAGCAGGGAATCTCGCTCGAGTCGCTCCCAGACGCAGCGCCCCATCACCGAACATGACGAGCGACTTGATCTTGGGATACAGACTTGTCGGGATATCGTCCGCCGCAGCATGCATAACAGATGCACCCTGCGAGTAGCCGACCAAAGCGAAGGTCTGATCCGGACAGGCTGCGGATTGCGCTCGGAGCCTGGATACGACATCTCGAGCGCCGCGACGGACGCCGCTAATGATGGCTGCGCTGGCTGGATACTGCCCACGAATAACATCAGGAACTGTCTGAGTGGGAAAAATAAACGCAGTCAAGGACGTACCTGGACTGGGTAGCCACGAGCGCCGGGAAGAGCAGCTGTGGTGTTGCTCACGACCGGATCACCGACAATGACACCAAACTTGCCACCACCAGCCTCGAAGTTGGGTTCACTTGTTCCGCGAGCTGTGACGTACGTCAGAAGCACATCAAAGTACGGCTAGCATGTAAACCCACCAACGAGAATCTCAAAGTCAGAGCAGCCCTGAGGCACATCACCTGGTCGGATAGGTACCGGCTCGCCAATCGTGACGCCCGTGTCGGGAATCTCGGGACATTCCGCGCCTTGGCCAGCGACTAGAGTCACCGAGGCGAGAGAAAAAGCCAAGATCTGGAAGGTCAGCATTGCGGAATATGTTTGTGATGATGCGGTCCGTTCAGTACATGCTCGTCTACAGAACCCAGCCATTATTCCGCCGCCGAACGCGACTATTTATCGTCGACCAGCAAGTCGCAAATCTCCCAAACGGGCCTCCAGAAAGCCTCGGTGCCTCGGTTGGAATTTGAGAATGATACCCTCAATCACCAAGTTTCACTTCATCAGGACTTACAAGAGACGCTGGTGGTTCGCAAGCATTCACCGATTAGGAAAGCCTCGGCACTAATATACACACAGCCATGGAAGACGCCAATCATCACCACACAACCACCATACACATTGTCGGATGTAAGATTAAAACGCGGGGAAGCCTCAACTGCCGATGCTTTTGGGAAGTAAGTGCTCCTAGACGGTCTAGACGAAACAGTCCAGGTGGGCACTGCGTCAAGGTAGGCTCGCGCTCTACGACAGGCTTTGCGACAGGATCAGATCCATCAGTATCCTCTAGCAGACGTTGCTGCATTTCAATAAAGATGCATTGGGCGTGTCGAGCACAAAGGCTCTTTGTGTCGGCATCATGCTCGAAGTTGACTAGCATGTTCGGCCACGCGCTCGTGTATCCGGGCCTGGCCATACTTCTGATATGTCTGATATGTCTGCGCAAGAAAGGTGGAAATTGAAGTTCAACACGGATGCGACCAACCACGAAAACGGTCCATATACACATGGTGCAACAAGCGTACCAAGAAGCCATTTGGTGTGACGTTCGTCTTGATGGACCTGAACCAATTAAGTGGAACAAAGAGCTGTGGTCAAAGGGTGTCACATTTTCGACCAAGAACTATAGGGACCAGAGAACCATTTAGAAATTGCGCTTATTTCACCTTTTCACAATCACTGACATTCAAGCACTATGGACCCCGTCTGGCGCCGAGCCTCTCGTCTTGTATTTGCATGACTGCAGGCTTTACCCCGCTATGTCCTGCGCCCAACATGCAGGTGGCCGAGGACATGAAGGCCTCCGCGAGGCTTTGTTGCTTTTGTGCCCAACAGTCTTGACAGCCTGAAAAATCCCAAGGTAGTCGAAACAGTCCGTCTTCAACTTTTCTTCACCATGGAAGCTCTATCATTCGAGGCGTACGTCTGCAGCCAAAAAGCATAAGTGAACATCACTGACACATTGTCAAGGATCTCATCTGCGCGACCGCTTCTGTTCAGAGTTGGGCCGAAGAAGCGAGAGTTCTTCATCCACTCCGCGCTCGTAGCAAGCCTGTCGCCGTCCCTCAAACAACTTGTGGACGGACCTTGGGCAGAATCGGCCAGCGGTATCGTGGACTGGGATCATGTTGACGAGGCGACGTTCGTGCACTTCTGCCAGTTTGCTTACACTTCTTCCTACGATGTTCAAGACTCTCCAAGCGTAAGGTGAGAATTGCAATCTTGGGGCCTCTGGATCAGTTGTAGGAGTAGAAAAGAAAGAAAGTTTGCATTTACTCACATTGAACAGACCCGAGCCTGAAGGTAGCAACGAACCACTATCGGACACTGTACCAGAAACTGAACCTGAAGCTGAATCTATACCTGAACCTATACCCGAAGCTGCGCCCGAGCCCGAGCCGGAGGTCTATCATGACGACTTTTGGGCTCCTCCAACACGGCCAAAGAAGAAAAAGAAGTCCAGGGTTGCTTGGCCTGACGAAGAGGATAGAAGAGAGGAGGAAATCGTCACCCTCTTCCCCGCTCAATTACAGTCCGTCCTGCATCAAGCACTCGACAAGCAACCACGATACCGCAGTACCACCCCTGCATCAATCTCGGATAAGTTGGGGGTCACTGCATGCTACTCTTACGGCGAAATATTTCTCGCTCACATTCGCATTTGCCTTTTCGCTGACTACCACCAAATTGAGAACCTCTCCAATCAGGCACTGGAACAACTGCGTTGGTCATTCACGAACTGTCAAGTTGAAGACAGTGACGTAATTGAAGTCACTGAGCGATACGTCAAGGGAGACCTCCCTGATAGCTTGAGGGAACTAGTACTGGCGTATATCGCTAGCCAAGCGACTAGGATGTGGGATGATGATCGCTTCCAAGTCTTGCTACAAGAGGATACTGGCATGGCATTTGAGCTCTTGAATGTCATCATGGCAGCGGCCAAAGCTTGAGTAGGACTTTTGAAGCACTCGGAGGTGAGATTGGAAGCCGATCTATGGTATAGAACGGCTGTCTCAAACGTGCAAGCAATGTTTCTAGTAAGACTTGCTAGAAGCTTACTCAGCTAAAGGCACTGAATAGAATTGTCTTCCTGCATTTGTTAGTCAAAACATGCAGGTAAGCCTCAAGTGGCTCTCCAAGCTTAAGTGCCACGCATCTGTTGAGCTCCGTTCGACCATGCCGGAGACACTCATCGCGACACGACCTGAGTAAACTGAATGTCTTTGGCGTAGATACTAGCCTTGCGGAATCCATGGCACGGGAAGGACAACCGAAACGGGCGCTCAATAATGTGTTCATAATGGGGCGCTTAACCTTCTGAAGTAAACTCAAAGCACTATTTAACTAGGAGAGACAGAACACAAGCATAATACAGCAGACTTGAATCGTACATGACTAAGTCAGAGACGGAACCAATTAGTCAAACGATTCAAAGAGCCCATAGCAGCCCCAGTCATTCAGGCGTCTACGCCACCTTCCAAGACTTGGAGGATCGCCTTGGCATAATCCTCCACCCCAGCCTTGGACTGCCGGCTTTCATCCACGACCCAACAGCGTCTCGGCAAAGAGGAGCCTTTGACTCGATAGGAAAGCTGCTAGTTGCGGGAGAGCCGCTCGATTATGCTTATATATCCTAATACGCGTGTACAAGCGACGCCACTTGCGGAGCCGCTCTCAAGGGCACGTTGACGTCTGGAGTGCGACGAGTCAGATTTCCACGGTTATTACTATGCGAAAGACGATCAACATTAGTATTTATTTCTCTCTGTGCTGATAGTCTAACACTGATGACGAGTACCTCGAACGAAAGTAACAGGATTCCGTCTGACGGCCAGTAACATTGATAGCAACACAGGGCTTCATCAACCACAAGTTCCTACACGCCAAGCCCCATGACGATATCTCGGACGCAGTTCTCAAAGATACCTGGACTTCAGTTCCTATCAGAAGTCATTCGCGGCATGGTTGACACAGATACGCGGGGAAGTGGATAGCCAAGCCTTACGAGGCACGTCTGTACTCCTCTTGAAGAGGGGAGATATCGCTTAGCTACCAAGACTTGAAGGTTTCGATGAACGAGCTCCTCGATATGGTAACTATCGTCGTGGTTGAATTCATTGATGCTTGACGGGACATCGGCTTTGCCGCCGAGGATCCAGCACGCGCGTGATCATGGGCCATCTTGCTCTTGATAGGGAACCATTGTAACGTCGCGTTCGCTTAGTATGCTTGATCAGACATGCTACTTGTGGTATGATGACCTGTTGATCGACTCAGATCGAGTGGTAGAGCAGATAAGCTTAAACGCATCTCCACTGTGAAGGAAGTCTATAAAAGCTACCTTCTCCCTCGCGCTTTAGCCCTACCTTCTCCAATGTCAGAAACATCGAAGAAAACTGCAATATATCGTTCATCATGAAGCTCTCCGTCGCCTTCTCCGTCTTCCTCGCCGCCGTCGCTCAGGCTACCGTGAGCACTCCTCTCCCCTCACACTTCCTTCTCATCACTGACAGCTACACAGGAGCTGCACACCATCGCCAACAACCTCGCCCGCGACGAAGATGGCCTTATGCACGTCGGCCGCGACGGCGTCCTCCGCAGCTTCTCCCGCGACCTAACAGTCATCGACGCCGCTCACGTCGAGCGTGACCTCGAGACCATCAGCGCCCGCGACATGCTCAACCCCTCCGAGGCTGTCGTCCAAGAGGTTCGTGATCTTCGAGACTACGCCAATGCGCAGATCGTGAAACGTGGTGTTATCGAGAAGAGGTGTGGAGGATACTGTGGGAATGGAAGGGGATGTTCGCCTATCAATGAGGTTGCTTGCCAGCGCTGCATCAACACTCGTTGCGGTGGTTAGATGTTGTCTACTCAGAGAGAGACCTTTATGGCTTTGCTCAAGCCATTCATATTACGCAAAGATTCAAAGACGTCCAGAGTCCTTTGACTACATCTTGACCTTGAGTGAATGAAGCGTGACCCAGTGCTCCAAGAAAAAGAGTCGCGTGCCATTCTTTGTTCACATTCTGTGTCGAGGCACGCAGATGTTCAGTTTTATGCAGCTCGTATGTCTTGCAGAGGGCTGTCGCTGTCGCTGAGCTTGCAATCATCTGGATCTAAGTCAACACAGGCCAGGAAAATACCTGAACAATTGTCTCACCGAAACGTGAACTTGACAGTTCCTTCAGCCGACCGTGGCAGTGCAGGTCTGAGGTCACTAATTAACCCAAGTGATATACAGTACCCGATATTGTTCCCCTTTCACCTCGTATGAACAAACCACTTCCAACCCCATTCGACAATCAGGCAGGGCCGGTACTGATAATTATGCCGTCTACAATGCATTCATCTCGGTTTGCTCGCATGTCAGCATGGCAAGGCCTCCCACCGCCAAGTCAACTGGACCGTCCTAGAAGTGGAACTCGGCACATCGAGCCCGAGCTTCACACCTTGAAACGCGCTAGACATCCTTCGCCCTGCTTTCTCTCAGAAAGTAAAGAATAATTGGTCCACTGATAGGGCTCTCCCTTTACTGTGTCTTAGGACCCTGACAGAATCCAAGTCCTACAATGTCTCTCGTACGTTCTTAGCCACGCTAGACAAGGCGTAGTGGAAGTAATGGAGCCATGCATCATGTCCCGGGAGAGGCGGTGCGCCACCTGGAGATGAGGAGGACTAGCTCGGACGGGGGTCACGATGCTGCTAAAATTAATGATCCCCATATCGCGTCCTCCGTAACCGCATGTCCGGTCGCATGGAAAGTCCTAGTGTAGACTAACTATTTCGCAGGGAATACGCGTGAATCCTTTCTTTTATTTCCCCCTTCCATCCCCATTCTTTCCTGTCCATAATCTTCTTGCATCTCTCGGCGTCTCTCCTTTTCGCATCTGTATTTTCTAGGCATCGTCATTGTCGCGTTTTCACACTCTTTCGCGACAACCAAACTTCCAGTCTCCGAATTCCTCAGCAGCAGCAACTATGGCCGACGCAGTCTCCAACACCGTCAGCGAGGGCGTTCGTCCTACAGTATGGCCAACCCTCATGGTCGTAGCTGGCAACGGCGAACAAACCCAGCTCTACGGCTCCTTCGTCTCCGCCACCGCCATCGCCTCCAAAACCCACCAAGAAGTCTTCGAAGTCTCCTGCGAAGCCTCCCAATGCTCCGGCACCGCCTTCCCCAAACAAACCGTCACCCAGAACATCGAGATGTACGTCTGCCCTGGTGACAGCAGCTACTGCCCAGAGTCTCTGGCGGAAGAAGGTGCTAAGAAGACGACTTGGTTTGGGTATCCGTTGGGGTACGCTGGGCAGGTTACTGCTGATGGGACGACTACGGAGTGGGAGATGAAGATGTCGATTCTTAGGGATGATGAGAGGAGTGCTGGGGCTACGGGGGCTGATCAGATGACTTGGGTCGCTACCACGAAGGTTGGCAAGGATGTCAAGGAGACTTTCAGCACTGTGGAGGCTATGGATGAAGATGCTTGCCGCTTGTACGACAACTACGCCTTCGTCGAGGTTACGGCTGGTGTCAAGGAGCTTCTCGCAGACTACCCGGATCAGATGTTCCCTGTGGAACCTCTGACGGCGGCGGACTTCAACACGCTCGTCTCAGAGCAGCGCGCGAGATGTGCCAAGAAGACTTCGGGCGCGGCTGGAGCGACAAAGACGGATGCCGGGTCTGCGCCGGCTGAGACCACCGGTTCGGCGAGCAATGAGGATGGCGACGATAAGGGGGATGAGGATGGTGCTTCGACCAAGATGTCGTTGAGCTTTGTTCTGATGGGCGCTCTGCTTGCTGTTTCAGTCTTGATACCATAGATACACTCTGTTATTTCACATGAGCCCTTGACAGGCTAGCATTCTGTCCACCATACACTGCAAACGATCACAATGCCAATAGCACTCAATTCTCAAGGCAGACTGAAGTGTAAAGCTAGCTCTCGCGTTTCTTACACCTGCCTGCAGCTAGCTATTTCGTCTTTCTCACTTGTTTGTCTGTTCTATCCTTGGTGCCGAAACCAACACGTCGCGATCCAAGATCCGTTCCTGGGACTTCTGATTTCACATGCCCCAGATTCCGTCATCCTCAAAGTCCTTCTTGGGCATGCACAAGTCCACGTGCATGACGCCAGTATCAGTCGGACACCACCTCGTCTTCGGATCATCCGGGTGCTGATAGCTGTCCAAGCAGACTTCATTGGCCTTGCACCGAATGTCGACGCAATCTCCAACCATGTATCCGTTGCCCGAGGGTGTGATTCCAACGTCGTCTGCCCTGAACGGCGTGCCGACGAGGCCGGGGCCTTCACCGTCCAAGTCACTCAAGTTCCACCACAGGCCCGCGGGCTCGTGCGAGTACTCATACTGAAGGATTCCCTCTTCGCCGTCCTTGGAGATCTTGACGCTTACAGACATGCCTAGCCACTCTTGGCTCCAGGTATGCTTTCCCTTGGGAACCTTCCAGGGCTTGAAGCCATCATTGATGCAGCCGCCCTTGCCCATCTCGCATTGATCGCCCTGCGAGGTTCGAATGAAGACGTCCTTGTTGCAGTGGTTCTTGATGACCAACTTGCCCAGGGCGCCGTGTGTGAAGGCCACAGCGGCCATCACGGCAGTGAAGGAGAAGTTGTTGAAGATCATCTTGTAAGCTTGTCGCAAAGATTGTGGATGAAGTTGCTCTGAAGCTATTGGTAGCTTTATCGGGTGATTCGTGCAGTCGAATGTAGAAGTCTGAGGTGTTGCTGTTCGTTGCTGGGAAGATTGATGCAGAAGTCCAACGACATGATGCTGGTTCCTGCTTTATATAGCAAATGGAGCCAGCATGTCCTTGTTTGTGCTGAGAGGTCGAGCGGTCGAGCATGGTCTCTGTGATGTGAGGTCGGGAACGTATACTCCGGATGTGTATGACCCGAATTGTCGTTCCTCGGCCTCGCCCCATCCTAGGCGAGTCCATATTTCGTGATGTTGCTGGCCCTGTGTATCTTGGGTATGTGATCCCAAGGCTTCAGCCTCTGTCGTATCCCAAAGCGTAGTCCTGAAAAGGCCTGTCACGTATGGAAAGAGACATTAAAGAGGCCTCAACAGCGGTATCTGAGGCAGTGTGGTCGTCAGCGAGACTCGGATAATGTGCCATCATGATACGGCTGGTCATCGCATCAACATCCATCTCGTCCCAAGTCCCATCATGACCGTGTCAGGGACCCTTCGAACGTCCCCAGACAATACTCAGACATGCAAAATACCAAGTGCACGGAGTGACGGGTCTATCTTGGACCCTTGCCCAAAGCTTGGGGGCTGCATCTCCATCGCCCGTTTCGTAGGTCGAGAAGCTCGAGGCCTCATCACCTTCCGCGACCTTGAGCTCTACTTCGTCCCAATATGAATGCAGATGAGTCGGAAGTGGTGGAACGTCTAGTCCACCACATCCCATCACGGATGTGCTCCCATCTCATCTTGATAGCCGAACCAGGGATGCGACAGCGCTTCCCTTGCCGACATTCGCTTGTTCGGATCATAACTCAGCAATCCCTGCAACAGATCAACGAAAAGCTCTCGCTCCGGCCCTGGACATGTCATAAGACTGCCCAAAGTCCGATCTTTGGGGTCCGTGACCGGATGAGACCACCCTTCACGATGATCAATCAAGAATTGGCCCTCTTCATCCCACTCAAAGAAGTCATCGTGATCGTAAAAGCTCTCCCAAAGCGGGTCAGGAAGAACGCCAAAGATGCGAACGATGTCCGAAATGAGGTCGAAATAGTCGTCCCATTCTGGAGGATTGAAAAGCGGTCTCTGCTCCCTGATCTCGAAGAGCGAGCAGCCCAGCGCCCAGAGATCGGAAGTTGTGCTCAAGCCTTCCGAATCTCTGAGGATGACCTCGGGTGGAAGATAATTGGCGGGAGACTTTGGTAGAGCTACTGGCGAACCCAAAAGCTGTGGTGGTCGCTTGCTAATTAAGCAGATGTCGCCGTTAGCATAAGCCGGCTCGAGCTTCGTCATATCGGCACAAGGCACGAGGTATTCGGGAACCGTGTATGGCAACTTCGGAAGGTACTTGTGTCGCACTGACTGTCTGACAGGGCAGCCTATCAATTTGTAGAGGTCATCCTCTGTCAGTTCGTCCAGGCTGTCGGGTCTCACGAGGATGTTTGCAGGACGGATGTCTGGTGGTCTCGTCAGCCTCGAGACGCAATACAAAGATCAAGGAAGTTTTGACGTACCTCCATGGCAAATGCCGGTGTCGTGCAGACAGGCAAGCGCTTCTGTAGCCTGGCGCGCGATCTTCCGCAGTACCGATGCTGGCACTGTTGGCTTGGGTTCGTCTGTGTTCACTGACCATGATGGCTCGGAGGCAACGTTTTGTCCAAGAAGTGGCAGCACGATGCATTGGTGTGTGCCATTTGGCGACCGGATCTCGAAATGATCGAGTGGTGTCGCTAGGTACTTTGCTCCAGGCGCATCAGGCGCAATGTTCTTTAAGTTCAGCTCGACGACGTCCTCCTGAGTAAACTCTGCTGCCATGATCTTGATGGCGACATAACTTTTCGTCTGGTGATCTTTGCAAAGCCAGAGCAGATGCCGGCTGCCATTGCCAATTTTGTGGACGACGATGTACCGCCCATCACCGATTAGGTGGCCAATGTGAGTCGGACGAAACCCGCCTTCACCATATTCGTCTAGATTCTCGTTCTTGGCGTCTTCGATGTAAAACCCGCTGGTCGCAGCATTCCGTAATTTTTTGTAGTTGTGGTCGCGGATGCGGCCGAATTGCCGAGTCGGACTGTAGGGCAGGTGCGCTGCTTGCTGAACGCGCTTCGACGTGAGACGGAACACAGACGCGCAAGGTGCGTGACCCAGCGGCTTCAGCCTGGTCCATGGACGACAAAGGCGCAAACTGTTGCCGTGAAAGAGTTTGGTCATTGTATTGAAGACATTGACAGTATTTTCAAGACCCTCTTCGATACGTTGTCACCGATGGAGATTCGACGCGAATCAGGCAATGTTCACGGATGCTGGGCGTGAGCACGCTCGACAATGATTGGCCGCGAGACCCGGCCTACCTCGCACAGGCACAGTATTGCGTATCTCCCAAATGCAACAGCTCGTGCAACATACGGCATCTCCAGCGTTGCAATGTGTGGGATTTCTAGCGTTTTGCGATTTGGGAACCGCGTACGATCCTGACTGTGAGGTGCAAACGGGCTGGGGTATGAGCTTGGCGAGACACCGGGGTACCACTTCAGCACGAGTACCGACTCGAGGGCACGCAAAAAGAGAAGTGAATGATGCAAAGACTGAAAGTCCGGACCATGCCAATGTGTGATCAGTGGAGTGAGGTTTGGTGAAATACGATGTTTGCGAAATAAACCATCCATTTGGTCGTAAGCCATGACGCTGGTTGCTATTGTTTCCGACACCCAGCAGTTTGTCTCGTTGCGAACGCTAAATCCCACGCGCATCCATCGTCTAAACACTGCGACTGTTCAACATCGCCAGATATCACAATGAATATCGTGAAGGTATTCCTGCGCAATGCCCTTTGATAATGTTCACATAGTCAGTTCACATAGTCACAGATTTGAAAACAGTTCACCGACCAAATCGACACAACAAAGCGCCATTATCAATTGAAACAAGATGGCTGTACAGTACACCGTACTGAGGGTTCAACCTATCAACACGCAGGCCTCTGCTCCAACCTGAACATGCATCGAAAGCCTTTACCCGCATATTCTCGTGCCCATTGCAGTTCCTTACTTAGAGGCAGGGTGCCCGATGCGGCGAAGGACGTAGAATAAGGAGACATATGCAACAACGCCAGTAAGACACATAGCACTGATGACACTGAAGCCCATGATATACTTGGGCATGTCGTCGCTGGGGAAAAGATAGGCGCCGTAGATCTGAGCCAGGTTGCCCATAGCGTTGACAAACGCGAGCGAGATGCTGCGGACTTCGTTCGGCATGGATACGAAGGTGACAGACGCGTATGAAAGCGCTAGGGCATTGGAGGCCCAGATTCCGGACGCCATGATAACGAGCAGGGCGTATCGGGCCTTGAAGTCGTAGACTGCACAGATGATAACGGAGCAGACCATGGCCACGGTCATCCACCCGCCGAGGACAAGGCCGCGGAATCTGGTATTCTTGTCGGCAAAGTAACCGGTGACGGCCGTGCAGACAAAGGCAACGAGATAAATCGGGATAGTCATGTATTGCGCGTCGCGGGCAGTGTAGCCGAGGCCAAGCACAAGGGTCGGGTAGAAGTAGGAAAGTGTGGCGGAACCAACAATGGCCTGGTAGGTGGTTAGTGATCTGGGTCATCGCCTCATGTACGTATTCGGCAAGGTAAGACAAACCATGTATCCAACAACAAAGGCCCAGGTCTTCCAGTTGGCCAGGGACTCTTTCAATGCAGCCCATTCACCCATTCTCTCCTCATCATCGTTTCGCAATTGTTGGTCATCGTTCTGAAGGCGGAGGACAGCGAGGCGCTTCTCAGCCTCGGTGAACTTCCTCGCTGAGGTCGTAGCCGGGAAATCAGGAAGGACAAAGAAGGCAATGGTAGCAACTCCGATAGTGCCGACTCCCTCCACGATGAAAAGCCATCTCCAGCCCTCGATGCCATGCGCACCTTTCAAGCCGGTAGTGATACTTCCAGCGAGGAGACCGCCAAAAGCACCAGAGAGAATAGCAGCTGAGATGTAAACAGCGAAACGCTTACTCTGCTCTTCCTTTTTATACCAGCTAGAAATCAGGAGCAGAACTCCCGGCGCGAAACCGGCCTCCAGTGTGCCCATAAGGACTCGAAGAGCAATAAGAACCTTGTAGTTGGGACTGAATCCCATTCCAATAGTGACAGCACCCCACAGGGCCATAATCGCCGGGAGGTAGACACTAGGGCTGCTCCTGTTGAGGATCATGTTGCTAGGAACCTCAAAGAAGACATATGTCGCAAAGAAGACAACGAGAACGACAGAGTAACGGGCCGAGTCGAGATCGAGATCTTCAGCCATACCGGCGATCCTGGCATTACCGATACTAAAACACAAAGGTCAGTCCTGTTGAATTCTGTATTTGAAATGGAGATCAGATTTGTACTTACTTGGTACGATCCATGTAGGAGAGAAGATACATGAACCACATCATGGGGAGGATATAAAGATCGATCTTCCGAACGAGCTTCTTCTCTTCCTCAGTTCCAGGAACATAGCCCCCAATAGAGGCAACCTCGTTCGATGCCATGGTCTTGCCGTCCTCAGCAGCCTCAATGCTAGGCCGTTTCTCAGAGGTCATGATGGTGGATGTTTCCTGATCTGCGTGCAGGTCGGATAGTATGGTGAGAAGGAAAGAGGTATTCAAGGTGGACAAGGACGAAACCCAGACAAACAAACAATACCTCGTGGCCCGAACCGAAGGTTATAGAACGACAAGATCAGGTTTGAGTGTGGAGGATGGGAGAGGTTGACTGCATCGTCGATGACTTTATATAACAAGCCCGTTTTATCTTACCATAGCAAGATTGGGGCCAGCCGTGGTACGTCCAGGAGCTAACAGGTCTGATCCGAGTCAATGCGTCCAAGACCTTAGGCCGGCGGTATACGGGCCACGGTGTTGGTGCAATGTTTGTCTTCCCACCACCCTTTGGCCTTCCGACAGAAGGCGGGTCAACTGGGGAAAGTTGGGGACCCCGGGTCCGGGCCTAAAGAATTGGGCCGCCCTGGAATTTCCACGACGAGGAAGCCATGTGGTCCTGAGAGCGACGAGGGACCTCGTCTCGAGGGTCATGGTGGCGTTCTTAGTGCCGTTGCATCCTGGCAAGTGATGGGTGGGTTGGCCAAGGCACCTAACGGCAATGGGTAAGCCTCGGTGTGGTGAGCTGAACCATACCACTGGATCGCGTATGACTTACCATGAATCATGAGACTGGAAAAATCATTTCCCCAGAATATTCTGTCCCGTGCAACCTCGGAATGTGCGGGCGGGCAACACGAGGGAGTAGTTTTTGCTGAACCGAGGATGAGGAAAAGCGTAGAAATGGAAGTCAGTGAATCTGGACTTGTGTGGAGCCCTCCTCTACATTCCCTCCCACCGCCGTACAGTACGTGAGCCCCACCGTGGACACCGTTTTCTAGGCTGGCCATTTCCTTTCAACACGATGCTGAGAATCAACAAGTCGATTGGCTTCACAATTCCTTTTTCCCGCAGAGGTCATGCCCTCTTTGCTGGTCAGAGCAGCGTAACTCAAGCCCTTAAAACTATCTGGATCACGCCTGAGTTCTGTTCGGCGTCGAAATTGTGTCATGACTTCCTGGCGTTCACTACCATGGAGGAGAGTTCGTGACTATGGGTAGTCATTACCAAAGCTCACGGTGAGGACTGACTGACATGGACTGCAATCAGTGTATTTAAGTAAGGCAACTTTTTCTCTTCAGTAGGCAAAGCCAATGTGCTTCCTGCGCGCCAAGATGTATGTTTAACAAATGCTCTTCCTCGTAGGTCCCACTATGTCCTCCTCTTCTCATAATCGTCAATACCGCAAGTATTTGCAGCCATGGGAGAGTTCTGTTCTCCGTCAGTCAGACAAACTGTGCAAAGGCTATTTCATTGCATATTCTAATCGCGCCTTCAGCTCGGCGCAAGGGGCCTCATACCTCATCAAAGTCATAGCTCAGCCACTCCGTGACCAGCCTTCTCGCCAGCTCCAGGCCAACGACCCTTGCTCCCAAGCATAGCACTTGTGCGTTATTGCCACGTACCGAACTCTCAACCGAGTAACTATCGTGAGCAGTCACAGCACGGATGCCATTGACCTTGTTCGCCGCGATGGCAACTCCGAGCCCAGTACCGCAAATCAGCAGTGCCCTGTCGGCCTCCCCGCTAGCGACCATCTCCGCGGCGGATAGAGCTGATGATGAGTATAGAACGAACTCGGTACTTTTGGATGGCCCTACGTCCATGACATGACTTACGCGGGGGCTGGCAGCGAGGTCTTTGGCGATGGCGGCCTTGTATTCGTATCCGACTTCATCGCCTCCAAGAACGATACGTAGGCTAGTCATGGTGGTTTTGGTGCTGTAGGAATTCCGTGACTAGCTGAGTACAGTTGATAAACGCTGCATGAAGAGGAAAAAGTACTCGGTGCTGTTACGCGTGGCCTCGGTGGAAGAGGATTGTGTTTGGTAGGACTAGACACGCCTCGGGCAATGGCCAGGAATGTTTGAGGCTGAATAGTTGCGTGATTATTCGCGACACTATATACAGCCATCGTGTTTGTGGAAGCATTACTGCTTGCATTAATTCATGAGCGGCGGCCCTCTAGAGAGCACTAGTGGTTTGTCTGAGCTGGAAAGCCCGGCCCACGTGAAGGGGGGTTGCCAAAGAACCTGGGGTCCGGGAACGGGACATGCCTCGTCACGAGAACAGCTCCGGTGTCCGGCACATTATGGAGACCCTGAAACTGCGGCTACCGTGGTATAGGATTCTTTCAGATATGCGCAAGTACTGTTTACTGCGGCCCGAGTGCATAGGCATTACCTCTCCGCATCTCCTTTCGCCCATTCCGATTCCAGATCCTGTCGCCACATAGCAATCGGTGCCCATCCCACTCGTTCTCTACACTCTTCCATCAGAGTGAGGATCTCCTCGCGCTTCGATTTATCCTGAACGCAGAGCCCTGCTCCGTAGAGGCATTGGGCCGACATGATCTGGCAACTTGGATCCGTCATGTCCATCGCGACGCCACAAATCGTGTCTACAGCATCCGACATTGTCTGTTGCATTCTCATATAGCCGCCGAACCCGGGGGCAACGGGACTATGCAGAGTGACTAGAATCTGGGCAAAGGAGAATGCCTGCACTGCTACACCAAAGTGTGGAGGATGGATCCAAAGCGGTTTGAAGACTCGGTGGCCCTGCTTTCTGTCCTGTCCTTCGTGGCCCTCTGTCGTATGTCGTGGAGGTGTAGACATGGGCGTGAACTCATCACCCCAGAGAGAGCGGATCTCCTCCATTCGTTCCAGGAGCTCTTGACGAGCTTGCGCCAGCTGTTCAACTGCTGATGCATCTCTCGCCCCTGACCCGGAAGCTTCGATGGCACTGCTTTGCGCGTAGTAATTGACTGCGTTTGCGAGCACATAGAGTGTTCGTCGCGCTAGTTGGTACTGGCTGAGCTCAGCGAGCCTCAATTTCGTTCGCCAGATCGTCAAACATTTGCGCTTATCGCGAAAGGCGGCCCATATATCTTGCATCAACCAAGACCACCAAACGGCTTGCCGCAAGCCGCCGCATTCGCCGTCGGTGAGTTGCGAGCGCTGTATCCAAAACACGCCCTTGAGATGACGCTGCCAGTTCCCTCGGCCGTTGGCATTGTCGAGCATCTCGTAGGCAGAAATAGCTATTGCTGTGACCAGTATCTCCTCGGACTGGGTGTAGGTAGAGTCTCCTAGATGCTTCTGGACGTAGTGAAGGGTTTCGTAGTAGTATTGAATCGATTCGTCGGGTCCTGCGTTCTCTGTACTTTGCTCATTCTCACCGTAGGCACTGGCTTGGGCCGGAGTGAGTTGACAAGCTTTGGCGCGGTCGGCTTGTGCTTGTGCCTCTCGAGACTTTGCGGACAGAGCGAGGATTGCCTTCATGGCGCCGACATTGCGCAGCGCCAGTCTGACAGCACGAGTAAAGAAAGGGACTGATGGGTCGAGAAGGTCCATCCAACCGGAGATGTGCTGGATAAAGTGCCGGAACAGAACGGTCTCGTGGTCGGTTAGGGTGATGTCTCGCTCCAGCTGCCAGACTCTGTGGTTGGCATTGGCCCTGGCACTGGGAGTGCTAAAGACGCCTTGCTGCAGTTGAGCCGAAGCTCTGTCAAAGTCAAGCCCTTGTCCATTCCTGCAATGAACATTGTTTCCTTCTGCATTTTGCGCATCAACGTGAGTCTGTGATTCGGGACTTCCGGCGAGCGAGAAGCCGCTGTCAACTTGAGCCGCGTCGTTGGCAAGGAGGCTGAGCCAACGCGTCGATGCGAGGTCAGACGTCAAGGTCTCCGGTGTTGTCGTCTCCGGGGACCAACCGTAGTCGCCGGCCAGGTTGAAGCTGTGCAGCTCGGTGGGAGATGCCAATGGACTGCCGGTAGATGTTCGAGCACCGTGATTCACAACCTGAACATGCAGGACTGTTGGATCCCTCGCTAGCGGTGCCACTGATGCGACCGATGCGGCTTCTTCAGGGGTAGAATTATGATTATGATTAGGGAGATAGTCATAAGGTGGCACGCGTGCCACGTGTTGTGGTCCGGGGAGCGCTGCTACGGATGCACTGCCCTCGACTGGTGCACCCCCAACCCCGGATGACAAGGTATGCGAGGCAACGGTGTCAGCCGCGACACTGCTGGATTGTGACTCTGCGCGAGCGAGACGCGTTCGCATTTGCCGTGCTCGAGCAGGCTGTGGACTCCCTGATGGGAACACGCATTCACGCGAAGCTATGATACACGAACCACAGCGAGGCTGTTGCTCGTCGCACTTCTTGTGTCTTGCGCGACATGTCAGACTAAACCAGATGAAATGACATCAGCCACTGCTAAAACTACAACTAACGATGGGCAAGGAAAAAAATTGAGAACATTGAGAAGCGAAAAGGAATTGTGTGTACCAGCCTGAGTTGGTCCGGAGGCCTCGACCCCGGGGCTTCCTGTTGCGTTTCCTGGGCTCGGTCGTCGTCGGCGCAGGGCTCCAGTCCTGCTCGGCAGTTTCCATGATGCTGAACTCATGGGGAGGTCGGAATTAGACGCGCGGTCGGCCGGGGAATGTGCGTTGACGTGAAAGTTGACGACCTTCGTCTCGAGGGTCAGACTGGGGGGAAAACCCGGAGATATTGATTGACGAGTTCAAGGTGTGTCCCGCGTCGAGGGCGAGTACTGTACTAATTGCCGGGAGGGAAATAAGTCACGGGGGACAACTTGGTGTAATTGACGGGGTAAGTTACAAGAGAGAGAAACATGACTCGCGTAAAGCGTGGAGTGGCTTCGGGGCACACCTGCCTCTAAGGCCTAAAGCAGCAGTGAACCATCTTGTTCAAGTACCGATGCCGGAGGCCGATGGACAGAATGGCTTTGCAAACAACAAATTTTGTACTTGCTGTATCTAGAACTGAATTAGACATGATGAACATATCGACATGAAGTCAATTCATCTTTGCTGTAGACCTGACTCAAGTTCAATGTGATCTTCATCATTGGCATGTGTCGAGCTACCCTGGGGAATCTAGAATCAGGCATCTGGTCCTTAAAAAAATGGAGTAGTCACCAAAAGGCTGTACATGAGTGTATAAATTGTGAAGGTATTGTTAATTGAAAAGTCTCGATACTATCGAGTCATTGCCGTAGTGTGGTCGATTGCCGTTTGCTAATTCGCTCCTAAACACGCTCACAGCCATCTCGTCTCAAACCCGTTCTGATGGCAAGTCACCCGGCACGTCCGTGGATGAAAAGCTCGATAACCTCATTGATCAACCTCTTTCACTCAGGGAATGGTAAATCCACCATCCACAATTAAATTTGAGCCCGTCATATACGGGCACGCGTCGCTAGCCAGAAAGACGTAAAGCTATGTGAGTGTGAGCGACCTTCTGCTAGGTGATTGTTACAGAATACGGGACAAGGTGCAACTTACAGCCCTCAATTCCGCTGGATCACACATGCGCCGTGCGGGAATCATACCAAGCCATTTCTCGTACAAGTCTTTCGGTTGCTTGCTTACCACTGTTGAGGTCAATTGTTAGCTGTTGTCTACACAAAAAGACGGCGCCAGCGCGCAAAACTCGAACGGAAAGACAAGGTGATGTAAGACGTACTCTCAGTCCATACGTAGCCAGGAGAGACACAGTTGACCCTGGCGAAGTCTACCCACTCCACGGCGAGCCCTTTGGCCAGCTGCAACACGGCCGCCTTGGACGCGTTGTAAGCAGCTTGTGTCTGTGGAACATTGACGATTGTGGCGCTGACAGAAGCCGTGATGACGAGATTGCCGCGTCCTTGCTTCTTGAACTGGATCCCGGCAGCTTGAGCCGTCCACATCGCTCCATCGTAATTGACGCTGTTATCTCTACGCCACGAGTCTTCCGTGTACTCGAGAGAGTGCACGTTGGAGCAAACTCCGGCATTGACAACCACTACATCGATCTTTCCATGGCCAAATTCGGTTGCCACCTGGTCCATGACGGACTTGATCTCGTCACGCACGGTGACATCGCATCGAAACGCCTGCACTCTGCGCCCAGTGTCCTGGCTCAACTTCTTCGCAGTCGCAGTTACATCCTCAAGGGGCGTGGTTCTGTAGGTAAAGGCGACGTCGGCGCCGGCCTCAGCAAGACCCTGGACAACCTGGAGACCGATTCCTCTTGACCCTCCTGTCACAAGACATGTCTTGCCCTGGAGCGAGAATTGAGACAAAACCGGGCGGTTGAGGTCGGAAGGTTGATAGAGAGGCATGGTGGCTGGAGGGGACTCTGATAGTGGGAGAAAGGTAGACTAGAAGGAAACACAAAGGCGCATCGTTCTCTATGGCGTCGAAGTGTATCAATCACATATATATGCAAATAAATAAGGTGTATAATAGGCGGAAATACACTGAAATTATCAATACTGCGTTCTGGAACGCGTAAAGGCACACAAGCGCCATGACTGCCTCCACAGCTCGACGAAAGCATTGATTGTGAGAGGTAGGACTCCATAAGCTCTCATACCTTCATATACCCGCTCTTTAGACGCGGTCGAAGGAAAAAAAAACACTTCTGCCAGACTAGGAAGTCCCCAGCCGCCATTTAGCGAAGTAGCGGTCCTGTTGGGAGCTCACCGAGAGTGGCTTGAGTAATACCGTGGATGAGCAATAATATCAGTTGTGCAGACTGTGGAGATGAATCTTAACAATAGAGCTACAAGTTTAGCGTGGTTTACTCCCCGGTGACCACATTTTGTGGCTAACGAGGTACCTAGCAAGAGAACAGGGTTGGCACCTCGGGACGAGGCATTACCGCGCTAGTAGTGAGGCCAGTACCTCGACGCGAGGTCACCGAGAGCCCGAGCAATGTAGTAAGGTCGCTGAATTCCTGGCTGACAACATCCGATGCCCCGGACTTCTACGAGATGTTACAAGTGTCAGCGAACTTGATGGCCCCTCAGGGTCTATCGTTCACGGTCGGGAGACAGGTATGGTTCAGCAACGCGAGACTCAACACGGAAAGGGTCATAGTCTCAGTTTTCATCATATTTTTAGCGCTGTGCATTCCTCTAGAGCCTCGTATCACTCCATCTCCATCATGCCTTGCCCGACGATTTGCAAATATCCATCCATCGCTTCGTCAATTGAATTACCTTGTCGGTACCCTCCTCAATCATAGCCGTGTGAGCTTGATTGACTGGTGCGCCGCCACGGAGATGAATGTAGTAGTCGTCAAGCACCAGACGGTTCACATTAACCTTGCTCACACCTGCGGCGATGCACTTCACCAACAAATCCTCGGGGAAGCCATTCGTGCCGTGGAGTGCGATTCGGACACGACCATTGATCTGATTCTTTACAGAAGCAAGGCTATTTCATCCAAGTGACACCATTTTGTTAGCAACTGAGTACACAATAAATACGATAAGCAATCAGCAGAGCAAAACGTACCGAGCGAAATCAAGCTGAGGGCCGGCAGGTCCATACTCTCCGTGAATGTTGCCAATCGCCGGTGCAAGTGAGTCAACGCCCGTAGCAACAAACTCCTCAATCTCTTCCGGGGTAGTCATGCAAGCCTCGAGACCAGCGGTGTCCATGACGCCGTCTTCAGCTCCCTCAATACGGCCGGGCTCCGCCTCGGTCGCAATCTGTCGACTATTGCAATACGCGACAAGCTCAGCCGTCTTTTGCAGATTCTCGGCCTTTTCGTAATGAGACATGTCAACCATGATGCTGTCAAAGGGTAAAGTGTCTGCGGCAAGCTTGATGATTGCGGGATCCTGCGCGTGGTCCAGGTGGATGGAGATTGGAACTGTCGCCTGGTCTCTCGCGATGGCGGCCGTGCGGATGAGGAGACCTTTGGCGTATGTGACGGCCCACGGGAAGAACTGCAAAATCAGCGGCGAGCGAGCGTCTTCTGCTGCTTGGACGAGGCCGTGGATCTGTTCCAGATTGTAGGCGATGGCGGCGATGATGCCATATTGACCAGCTTCTGCTTTGCTTAAAATCGAATTGGTACGGTTGGTGGATTTCCAATCCGGGCTGATCCCGTTCTTCAACATAGCGACCAAGGGCGAGGGCGAATGAATTGAGCAGAGGCTTGAGTGAAAGACAATCCGAGATAATGGAAGTTGAGATTGCCTGCTTCAGATCCTGAGGTTTGTCGCTGCGCAAAGATGTGTGCCTGTACATGGGACTTTGGAGTTCAAGAGAGAACCAAAATGGCAGTCAGAGCCTTGACTTTTGACCACGGTACAAATTAATGATAGTCCCTCCAGAAAGCATTCCCGTTCTCATCGCCTTGAGATCATTCATCGATTGGATGCCGACTTTCTTGTTCAACCTCTTTCAAATTCCGACGGCGATCGACTGGCAATGTCAATGCCTCGTGCCGGGGGCCAGTCTTGAACCGGCGCCGAAGCTTCGGTGGATGTGCTACTAAGAGTACTACTAGCTGACGGAAATGCCTCGAGGCGAGCACGTCGAGACGGGGTATGAACTTCCGCCTCGTTTTGCCTCCACAAAAACACCAACACTACTTCCATTGCATTGAACTAGACATGATCTTCTCCGCCCTTCGGAGTGAAAGAACAGCCGGTGTACCTGAATCGGAGGCGTGGGAGCGGGTGTGATTCTCGATCACCTTGGCCGAGCCAGCTCTATATGAATATGCCCTGAGTGTTTGACTAATTGTTATAATCTTTCTTTGACTCAATAATAAAAACAACAACAGCAAGATCGAGTTTCTTCTCTGCTTGCACGACATTGACTCCCATCGCACCCGCAACCTCATTCCTTACCCTAACCCTGTTCACCCTTCTTTCGTTCTTTGTTCTTCATCATGGGCGTCACCAACAACATCCTCATTACAGGAGGCGCGGGCTTTCTCGGCCCCATGCTCGCCGCGAAGCTCCTACAAGACGAAACAAACCATGTCGTTCTGACCGATCTTCAAGCGCCGGCACTACCCAAGGGCGTGGCCGAGTCGGCCAACATCAGCCGTGTAGCTGCCGACCTGACGTCCCAATCAGACATTGAAAAGCTTCTTGGATCCCGTCCGCAATGGAGCGCAATGTTCCTGTTCCACGGAATCATGTCAGTTGGTTGTGAGGAGAATCCGGCGCTTTCCACAAAGGTCAACCTCGGAGCAACGCAGACCTTGCTCGCCGCCGTCTCCAATCTCAAGACTTCTCCCAAGCCCAGGATCGTCTATGCGTCAACACAAGCAGTTTACGGTCCGCCATACACATCCGACGGTCCCATCACTGATGACACTCCCGCCACTCCCGTCGGTGTGTACGGCACTCACAAGCTCATCATGGAGGCGCACATCAATGACATGAACCGTCGCGGCCTCATTGACGCCTTCTCCGTCCGCCTCCCCACCGTCACCGTCAGGCCCGGCGCACCCAGTCGATCCGCCGCCGCCTTCCTAAGCGGTATCATCCGTGAGCCCATGGCCGGCCTCGAGTGCGTTCTGCCAATAGACGACCGCTCTGCACGCCAGGTCATCTGCAGCCCTCGCGTCATGATCGAGAACTTTGTGCGCGTCATGAAGGCCCCGACCGACGCAATGCCATCACACATCCGCGCCATCTACATGCCCGGCATCTCAGTCACCCTGGGAGAGATGTACGAAGCCTTTGAGAAGGTCTGCGGCCAGGAGCGTCTCAAGCTTCTCCGCTATGAGCCAGATGCCGAGGCGGAGAGGCTGCTGAACAGCTGGCCGCATACTGCCAAGTTTGGAAATGCCGAGAGGATTGGGTTGCTCTTTGATGAGAGCTGCCAGCAGGTCTTCCAGGAGTATGTGGATACATTATAAAGATGCGAGCCAAAGCCGTAATATTTAGCAATGTGAACACCTTCTCGCTATGATCCATACCTTTAGTGAGAGTGTCAGGCTTCGATTGCCTACTAGGTACCTACCTACTATACCTTAGCAGCGACCCTTCCCTACGCTCCGGACTTGCCCATTTCCGAAGCCAATCTGGAGCGCGACGTGGAGTTAAAGATCACCAGAAGTGATCATGCTACTTCCGGGGTAGCATTAGCAGGTCGAGACTACCATTGCACTCGAGCTGGTGGACGGCTGCAACAGGGGCCTTCGTATGTGGCCCCTACAGGCGGCCACACCACCACGGCAGTCCGATAATGAGCAGCCAACACCCACCAAAGTGCCGGCGACCTTGACGTTTTTGTGCCGTCCCGTATTCTCCAGTTTGTCGCTAAAAAGTGAGTTCGTGGAAAGAGCAAAAATAGAGGCAAAAAACATACAACAGCCGGTATTCGCTGGTCGTCACCGACCCAACTACTAATCAGCCCCTCAGCAGTTTAACTAGGGGAGAGCGGACGGGATCCCGTGTTCTCTACTGGGTATGGTCGTATGTGAAAGGTAGCACTGCAAGACCAACCTATGAAGTCTTCCATGCTGTCGACATCTATAGATGGTATATATCCGGGGAATATCCTCATGACTTGCAGCTGCCATTATTGCATTAGTCATTCACATAAGCTAGGAAGAATCGCCAAACTCCAGGAAAACCACTAGTACCGCTGCATACCTAGATAAATGTGTAAGCAGATGGTAATAGAGATGTTAAGGGGTACATGCCGATACTTACGCAGCTGTAGCAGCTAGTGCTTCAAAAGGTTTTGCAACCATAGCAAGAGAGAGTATGAGAAGAAAGACCGAGATAAAGACGGTAATAACAGCCAGCTTTGCCTTCGGACCATCCAAAGACATTAGAATCCATAACGGCGCTATGAGCATCGTCACTCCAATGGTCACAATGACGGCTGAGGCGAAAGAATCTATGCGATTGTCTGAGAAGTACCGAATAAGCTCCGACTCATCGTTTGTACTAGGGTTGCCCGCCGCAGGTTGTGTTTTGCGTTTCCAGATAGCAAGCGTGCGAAGGAAGCGGGAACTGTCGATTATCTGTCGTATAGGTGTTTTGTCTTTACTAATAATAGTAACCAGGTCTTTCTCGTAGTTAAGATATGCTTGTTCTGCTTCGGCGATCGCTGACCTGTCGTAGTTATAGTGCCAGTTCTGGGTACTCTTGATATCTCGCCTTGGAGCCTGGGGCAACTTTCTGAGAGCAGACTGTCGAAGTAGGAACTTTTCTGTTTGACGCATCAGTCTAGGGACAACATATACTCTGTTATCAAGCTACTTCAGAGAGGTCATTCTATACGGAAGCATGTTAAGGTATACGTACGATATTCGCAGAGTCTTTCTGAAATCTCATCAAGGAGCGATGTACGTTCCGTCTCGTCGTCTCTAAAGGTTCCGTTATGTACATCTTGTGCCTGAACATTGCTGTATGTCTCGTCTAGATGCTTTAAAGACTCCTCTAATTGCGCAATATGGTCCTGGAGAGAAAGACCGACACGGACAGTTAATTCATCAAAGCGGCGTAGAATGAAGAAATCGTCCACAGAAGCGATGAAGCTTGAGTAAGCACTGTACCCAAGGAATTTCCATGGCTTCCGACGAATCTCATCGATTGACGGTCCACTGGGCAAGGACTGATGACTTGGAGGTTCTGTTCGTGTAGATCGCGAGTGAAGCTCAGAAGATAGCTCAACCTCTGTGTCTGAAAGACTATGCTGCTCCGATGGCATCATCACGTGGTCTGGAAAGCAGCCGACAGTTTGTGGATCAGGTCATCAATATGACTTTGTAAAATTGGGAATACAGGCCTGACCTTGTTACTTATTGCAAATCTGCACTTTCAGATGCCAGCGCATATGCGGGGTTGTGTATTGCTGCCTAGAATATTATCAACCAATAACGTTCTGTAATTAAGCGCTGCGGCGCACCTGGTGATGTTTGCGCACTGTAATCTTCTTCGATGACCAGGCTAACTTCTTGCTCTGACCTAACAATTGCTGCCGAATGCCCGTTTATACCCCAATACATTTTTGTGTAACTCCCGGCCTACCTACTTAGTCAACAGCTACAATGGAGCATACGAAAAATACCTCCCTCTAAAGCCAGGAAGAAAAACCTACCGGGGAGTCCCAGGGTTGGGGAGGCTTCAAGGCGAAGACGAAGACGTCAGGCGTGAAACGCCACGACATTCAACCATCCAGCACGGGAGCCGATGAGGGCGGTCTCACCCTTCCTGAGCCAATATACCGCGATGTTCCTGCAGATGTACGAAGGAGGACAAATAATACCATCAGTGCAGAGCCTCCTCCCGCCCCGCAGCGTCAGCAAAGGCGGAAAGAGAGCGATAGGCAGAAGACGATGCGAAAAGGACGAACAGCAAAACTCGACGACAGCGATAGCGATAGCGAGTCCGATCCTAGAAATATGAATTCAGCTGCCGACGATGCAAAAATCAAAAAGGCAAAACAGGTGGAGGAAAGTAGCGATCAGAATATGTCCCGTGCATTACTGGACGCTGAAGAGCGGCAGCGAGTTGAGCAGCTCCGCCGTCTACGAGTTGTTCAGGAGATGTGGAACACCAACTTCAGGAAGCAACGTGAACGCAACAATCACAAGGGTCCAGAAAGAATGAAGAAGCTTTTCCTAGCATGCGAGGAGCACTCTCTATCGTCTGGACTCAGCAACCTCAATACTTCAGTGCCTTTCCCTGTTCAGTCTTCGCCACCGCCGGACAAACATGAGGTCAAGCAAACGCGAGCCCGTTTCCGGGAGTATCTTAATACGACGTTGTCTAGGGGCCTGGAGGCAGATGTCTGGACTGGGAAACACGACAGCAACGATGAGTCGCCAGTAGCCAAATACCTTAACGCGGTGATTTTACGAGTGGAGGTAGGCGTAATAACTCAACTTGATCGGATTACGAATCGCGGTTGGGGCGTGATACCACCATCTCAAGGACAATGGCTGATTGACAACATCTGGAATTTACATCGAGCATGTCTACGATCTGTCAGATTCCAGCACACATACGGCCCGAAAGAAACCAAAGCGGCCTTTGACAGCTTCATTGCAGCAACGAAACTTATAGACGTTGATGGGATCCATGAATATGGGTCGATTGGCATGGTCATCCAAGTCTATCTCCACAAGGTTCTGGAAGCTCTATATGCAGCTATACTGATTGACTTAAAGCAAGAGACCAGTGATGCTGATAAGCAGAGTACACCGCTGTACAGCCTGCTTAAGAGGTCTCGTGAAGGTGAAGAGCTCTCTGATGAGTACAAGCAATGGGTATGTTGTGGTGTAGCTCAAGCTCTGGAGACATGCTGCGAGAGGTGGCGCAACTCTATCAGGGAAGAAATCGCGTACGAGTTCCGAAAGACGATGAAGGCTATGCAGATGGAAGTCCGTCAAGAGTTCATTCCCGCTGCAACGCAGCACGGAGTGCTTGAGCTCGTGCTCTTTAAGGACAACTATGCAACTACCATTTCAGAAGTCTCAGCGGAGGATGCAGCAAGAATCGGGTGGTTTCACCACCGTGAGATGCGGGAGCTATGTAGATGGTTGGTTGATGACACATACGACACAGGTGTTTTCTTATTAAACCTGGAAGGCGAGGTTTTAGGTCTGCAGCTATGGAGTGGTTACTATGTCGACTATAATCTATTTAGGCAGGCTGACAGTTGGATACATTTTCCTTAATCTCACGCAATTACTATTCTGCTAATGAAGTATTCTGCTTTCAAGTCAGTAGGTAATACGTCTTCCACGATCACAGACCACAACATTGCCAGCAGTTTTAGTACTAAAAGTTCCCGAATCCCGCTAGCAGTACGATTGCCGCATTCCTCACTTCCTCTATTCAATATAAGAAGTATATCTTCCAGCCATATTTTAGTCTAACTTATCTGTGAAACAAATTATAGTCTATATAGAGCTATGACTCTTCACCAAGCGATCCACCGAACATGTCCCAAATGCTTTTCGGTGCCTCGTATACCCCAGTCCCAACGGGTTTGTATTCCAGGTCCAACCTCCCCGTTCAAGACCCGAACCCAATCCCAAACCCTAACGACAACAGGTCCATCCACCTCGGGGACGATCACAGCTCCGCCTACCTCTTCCATGGCGACGAGGCCGCCTACCACGACGAGTACAACCACTAGCAGCGGCACCGGGCAATGCGCCAGCCTTTACGGACAGTGTGGTGGCAGCACCTTCACTGGGCCCAAGTGTTGTTCCCAGGGCACCTGCAAATTCAGCAATGACTGGTACTCCTAATGTCTGTAAGCGAAGGTGAGCTGCAGGACTAGAGATAGGCCTTCTATGGTCTGAACACCTATGTAGTGTGACTTGATCGCCATGGGTATGTGACGGGTATGTGACGATTATGCTTAGCAGTGAAGATGGTTCTTGCTATATTCTTGCAGTCCTTTTAGTCCCTATATATCGAAAGAGACTACTTTTATTATACTTATCTCCAATTCATTGCTTTTACTATCTTGGCTCGAGTTTAGTACGAGCAAAATAACCATTGCATATGACGAAGGGGGGGAAAATCACACTCCTAGATGTGAAGGGTAAATATTACACGTGACTCACGACCAGAATTGACTGTTGACAAGGAATGTCGGGAGACCTGCACCTTAGTCGAAAATGTCGGATTGATTGGTCTTCCTGGGGTTTGCATCTGTATCTGATGTCCGTCATTCTGCGTCTTGCGGGATGACTCGGGCAACTATATCCGTCATTCATCCTTCCTGATCCCGAGCCATGTGTCAGCTTGCTATAATGCGCCCTGGTAATCAAGCTCACTCAAACCTCCTCGGAAGCAAGCTGCCGGTATACACGCACTCCACTCGACTCGCGAACCTGGGGTAGGTGCATGGTGTGGGGTAACCTTGGCTAAGGATTCCCGGTGCGGGGAGCAGGACACTGTGACTTCAGGGCCACATAATAGAGAGCAGATGCGTCATGTGTTATAAAAGCAAGTGAGTTCTTGGGGGGATATAGAAATGATGTTTCTTGGCGATAAATTGTCCTTGGAAATTATATAAGTTTTGTGGTGATCACTTCTCGCAACTATGACGAGGACGACGCCGTATAATCTCATAGTCGGCTTGACTGTCGCTATGGGAAGCTTCACTTACGGATTTGGTTCGCGCCATATTTCAAGCCCCTACTCTGAAGTTCATCTACTCTAATACCCACTGCAGGCTTCGCTTCATTTGCTACAAGTATCGGCCAACCTGGTTTCTACGAATACTTTAACCTCTCCCTGACAGGTCCACGCGCTGCCTTCACAAACCACATCCTCGGAGCCGTCAATGCACTCTTCTTCCTCGGCGCAACAGCTGGAGCTCTTTGTGGTGGTCCTTTTGCGGATAAGTATGGCCGCCGATTTGCCATTATCCTTGCAGCGATTCTTTCCGTTGTAGGCGGAGCTTTAGCCGCTGGTAGTGTCCATATTGCGATGCTTATCGTCGTCCGCGTCTTACAAGGGACTGGCCTCGGCGCATTGGCAACCCTGACTCCGATTTATCTGGCCGAAGCATCAACACCAAGAAAACGAGGAATGCTTACAGGCTTACATGGATTCTTCCTTGTGTCGGGTTATAACATCTCTGCTTGGGTCGGATATGGATGTTCCTTCTCAAGCAACCTGACATTCGGCTGGAGAGGCCCAATAGCATTCACCTGCGTTCCTGCAATAATACTTCTGATCGGCTGTATCTGGATCCCAGAGTCGCCACGATGGCTTCTCATGGTCGGACGCACCGATGAAGCCTGGGCTGGAGTCAGCAGGTTACACACAACCGCCAACGACCCTGACCAACTTGCAACACATGAGGAGTTCTATCAGATGCGGAAGCAGATTGAGCTTGAGCGCACGAATCCAAGTGGTTACTGGGCGATTTTGAAAACTCCATCTTATCGAAAACGCGCCTTCTTGTCTTGCTACGTGCAGTTTGCTGCCAATTCGACGGGCGCTTTGGTCATCAATTACTACAGTGTTGTGATCTATACTGATCTTGGTCTGACCGGCCATATGCCGCTATTGCTCTATGCGCTGTACACTCTAGTCGGCGCGATTGGAAACTTGGGGTCTTTGCTCACCCTTGACTGGACCGGCCGACGTTTTGTAAGTCAATACCGTCTGCAAATCAGAACCGTGTAGAAGCTCATTCTACATAGGCCCTTATCACTGGATTCACGGGGTGCCTCGCTGCTCTTATCATTGAGACTGCCATGATTGCCGAATTCGTCGTCAGCGATCATCCTAACCCAGCTGGCCAGAAGGTTGCCATCTTCGCCATATTCTTGTAAGAGCCGTCCACGCGCCATGCATATGCGGTTCCATCAAATGGCTAACTCCTCTTAGCTTTGTATTTTTCTACGGCTTCTTCATCGACGCCGCCTCATTTGTCTACAGCAGCGAAGTCTATCCAACGAATATCCGTTCCCGCGGTGTAGCAATGGCGACAGCAACATACTTCATCAGCTGCATTACCTACGTGACACCAGGAGCAACAGCCATCGCAGCCATCAGTTGGCGCTACTTCCTGGTATTCGCATGCTTAACATTTATCACTCTCTTAGTTATATACTTTGTATATCCTGAAACCAAGGGCAAGAGTCTTGAAGATCTGAATGCGATCTTTGGAGATGAGGTTGTTGTTAGACTAGCGGACGCGACTGAGGAGGAGATGAACGAAATGGATAGAGAGATAAAAGGCCAGCTAGGAGCGGAGCAGATAGAGGATAGGCAGGATGCTTGATACGACGCCGCTGGTAGGACGCGCGACATGTATGGTGCTATACAGGCAGCGGCATTAGGTACGTAGTATTTATAGTGCTGCATGCGATGTGCAAGTTGGTGTCTATTTGCTTTCTATACATACGCTAGCTTAATACTGCATTGAGTGTACATGTTGAAGTTACATATGCGCAAGCTGCTCAACCCGTAGCAACCTTGAACACATGCAGCGAAGGGACATGTCCCTTTCCGCACCGGCGACGGTGGTGGATAGATCTTCACTTCCAGAAAGCGGGTCCCCAGATCCGTCAGGGTTACTTGAGGGCTGCAAAACACGGTCCAAACAGAGCCACTGCCCGTCAAGAAGCAAGCAAAAATGCCAGAGACGCCAGACGCTAAACACCAGATGCCTATGGACACTGGTGACGCGAGTGAGGACGCTCACCATACCGTTGCAGCTACAGTCCCAGCGAAAAGCCATATTAAACAGTCAATGGGCTGAGCCAAAGGCGCAGAGTTGTCAACGCCCTCCGTCGCCGTAACTGCATACATGGGACTCTCAAGGCTCATGCCGAAAAACGAGTCTTTTTCATGCCGCTTGACTTCGAAGTAGTGCACTCGGTCGCGCGCCAGTAAGACACCGTCCTCGAGAATCTCCTCCAGAAGCTCTGACGGATCCCATTCAACAATCCCACGACCTCCAGTAAGAGTGTGATTCATCAATATCTCTTCATCCCACAGGCCAATATCGGTGAAGTTCCGTCTATATTTGAAGACGACGTCTAGCTCCGGGATGTTGTTGAAGGTGCTGTCCCTGCTGTATTTGTACTCGAGGCTCAACGGCGCGGATAGATTGAGTTTCTGGCTCGAGTCTGGCCAATCGAAGCTCAGTCCCTCTTCAGCCGCAGTCGTCACAGCGAAAAGAACTTGGAGGAGGGCGGTTGTGCGGTGGAAACGCATGATGAGAGAGATGCTGAGGAGTGTAGCCAATTCTGAAGGTACACGTCCATTAACGTAGCGGCAGCCCTCCACGATTTAAAGCACAGCTACGGTAGGCGCAAAGGGCGGTATTGAAAAGAAAAGGCTACGCGCGAAAAGAAAACGCGTATTACGGACAATGTCCTTTGCCAAGGGCCTGGACTATCGCTTAAGGTCCGCCTTTCCCCACGGCACATGTTGGCAGTAGAAACTGAACCAATATTGGTTCAATGACCAACATGAGCCGAGGCAATATTGCTAGCGTTTTAAGTACTAAACATTTCCGAATCATGCTAGAAGTTCAATTGCCGCACTCCTCACTATCTTTTGTTCGACATAAGAAGTACATCTTCATGTCGTACCTTGGTCTAACTTATCATTGGCGAAAATAATGGTCCAGATAGAGCTATGATCCACCGAACATGTCCCAAATGCTTTTCGGTGCTTCGTATACCCCAGTCCCCACGGCTTGGTATTCCAGGTCCAATCTGCCACTTTAATTAGCGTCCCGTCGAAGCAAAATGGTATCTTGTGGTCACTTACCCAAATGCCAAAGGACCACCCATTTTCAGCCCCTTCTCTGTGGTCCAGACTGGAGGCGCTCTCAGCGCCACAACGCTCACCCTCAACCCGAACTTGTAGTCCGAAATGCCTAGCGGCGCCCCATTGGCGATGTCAAGGCAGCAGATGAGGTCGGGGCATACTGCGACGACCTTATCATCTTCCCCCTCTCTTTTGAGAACAGCGTAGAGGTTCTCGTTTTCGAATTCGATGAACAGCGAACTGTTCGGTGAGGCCTTGTTGTCATCTGACGTCGAAGTAGCGTCTTCAGAGAACGAAGATAGAAGGACACTGCCTCTGCTGAAGCCCTTGGCTACATGGCGAGTGACCGAGGTAATCTTGCCGCGGAAGAGAAGGACACCGTTCTGCTCCTCCAGAAGCATTGTCACGGGATCGAGCTTCCGGCTGCGAGATAGAGCAATTGAACGACCGATACTCCAAGCTAGTGTCGTGATCAGTACTGTTACATCACTGCTGGACGTGGGAGCCAAAGTTTACCTAGAGAAAAGCTGTTTCTTGGTAGAGAGCGAGCTTCGATACCTGTGAGAGGATTCACACAAATGCCCGCCAGCGACCCTAGCTCAGTACAAGCATCTCGCATGAGTTCCTCAGTGTGGTAGACATCTTTGGCATTCGTGACAACCTGGCACACAGTTGTTAGTCTCGACTCGTGAACGAACAATGAGGGGTCACCTCTGACTTTTGGATCACTTCTCCCATCTGCAGCAGCAATTGGAACAAGAGGAACACCCTCGAGGCAGCGCACAGTCTGCCACAGGAACGGGTAGGCTCGCGCTACGCAATCAGTGTCCAGAGTGCTTTTCCCGAAGCGCTGCCCTGCAAGGAGTGCTTCGAAGGAGTTCATCCCTCCTATCTCATTAGGAATCACGGCATCGAACGAACTGATGTCTGCCGCCTTGAGGACTGCCTTGATCGCATCGGTAACCCTGGTTCATATGGTTAGTCCATATAGTCATCCTTCTCTTGAGCTCGATATCTTACTCATGCATGCCAGGGATTCGTTCCAGGTAGACCGTGGGGGATCCCTATGTCCGATTTCAGCCCACATAAGTTCAATAGTATCGACCAGGTTCACTCACCATGAAGCCCGCGATCAACACGACAGCATCATCGGGGAGTGTATCTTGCCTCCGAATTGTGATGTCTTCACCCTTGGCCAATGCGTGCATGCAGGCGACATAGCTGGGATACGCATCACCACAACTCCCAACTCCCAAAACGCCAGTGCCGTCTTGAAGGAACTGCAGATCTGTCTGAGACAAGTACCACAGGTCCCCCTCTATCCTTGGCGTATAAGATTCGACGTCTAGCTGATCGAGGAGTTCATACGATGAAGCCTTGGAGTCCACTGTGTCGGTACCGCCATCTGTGTATTCGCTTTTGATGCTGAAAGTGTCGAGTATGCTCGACGAGTCCTCTTCTGCAGATCCCGGGTGGTCGTCTGAGAGATCTGCTACGACTCGAACAATGAGTCTCGTGGCTCCGTTTGTCGTGTACGAGATCGGAATCGATTCGATCTCTACGACTTCTACCGTGTTCCTGTCTCCTCCTGCGGCTACGCAACGATCCGCGGCGAGAGCTTTTGCTGCCTCAATCTCCTCGTTCATCGCGGAGCTTCCTGCTCTCGGCACAATTACTGTGTCAACAGAGCCACTGATTTTGCCAATCTGTTCCCGTCAGCATTTCGAACACTGCCATAAGAAGTCAGTAAGGCCTTACCGCAGCGCCCACAGCGTTGGCTACTTGAAAGTTGTCGGGACGAATAAGCTCTCCGACGCCTGAAATCTCGTCGCCAATAATGATGCTACCTCCACCAACCAGAATTGCTCGAACGTCGCCTTGCTTTGTCTTCACAACATCAATCGCCCCTTCGACGGCCCTCTTGATTTCTTCAAGCCCCGAGGTTTTGACTTGAGGCGGAACAAGTGCTTCTGTCCAATCGTTCGAAAGGACCAAGTCGGTTGTCTAGGCATGCCTTTTCAGCACTCTGACCTCAAGGGATCGAACTTGTTTGGGCGGCCACTTACAGTCATAGTCTGCCCTCCGAAGTAGATGCCTTCTTGCGTTAAGCGTGAGCCCACAGAGTCCGGCCCAACTCGTGTTTGCCCATCATCATTTATTCTCACGATCGATCCACCGCCAACCGCAATGCTATGCACGTCAGGGATTGTGAAGTTGGTCCGGACACCCGCAATCTTGACAAAGGCTGGAGACTGCCTAGGAAAACCACTCTTTAACAAAGCACAAATGTCCGTTGTGGTGCTGATCAACTGTGATTAGCAAGCACTTCCTCGGATTTGAGCGGATGGGAAACTCACCCTCCGACGTCTATCACTAGAACTTCTCTGTCATCATCCGCATCCTGGCAAAGAGAACCAGCCAACAGTGCCGCCCCTCTCGCACTGTTCGTCGGACCGGATGAGAAGCATCGCACCGGCTGCTCAGCGGCTTCGGAAGCCTTGCTCAGTGTTCCGTCGTTGAGCGTGATGTGCAGGGTGCATTTACCCAACTTTCGAACAGCGTAGTTGAACCCTGCAATGACGTGGCGGGCAAATCGACGAAGACTGGCGTTGAGAATGCTTGCATTTTCTCTTTCAAGAAAGCCAAGCCTGCCGATCTTGTGGGAGCAAGAAACATCGTATCCAGGTCCAAGTTCCGCGGTCAGAAGAGAAGCAGCTTCTAGCTCCTGTTCGGGATTGGATGGGGAATAAACACCAATTACCACAACGCTCTTGATCGACTTGGACTTGATAATTGCTGCCTGCTCTTTGATTTGCTCAGGCTGTATCATTTGTATATATCTGCCGTCAACTACTCGAGTTAGTTTACCGAGAACAATTGATCTTGGTCGAACAACGAATCGTTCTACGTTACCTTGATAACCACCATCAACATAGCCATGGTAGCCTTCCATCAAATCACGGAGACCGGCTGGGAAGTCCACTAACCACTAAAATTAGCAAAGCATCTTTCCTACGACTGGGTCAACGTATGCACGTACCGAATGGCGGAGACCGCTGAGAATATGGACCGCATAACCGGATCACAGCGACCTTGTCTAGTTTACTCGCGTTGTGCTCAAGAACTGCATTAACGAATTGCTATATGAGAAGTTAGTATGCTTTCAACATTTGAAGCGATGGCCACCATGAGATTGCCCAGGGACGTCGTGCTTACTGTTGTGCCAATTTTGACCGACGTTACTTGACTCGGCTCGATGTCAGCCTTTTGGATGACCTGCTGAATAGCAAGCTCTGCACCCGCTTGGATATCGACAGTTGTCGGAGTCTTGTGCCAGGCAAGGATCTCGTCGTTGCGCAAGACGACGGCCTTGAATAAAGGCAGCCTATCAGCATTGCCGGTCTGGAGAAATGATGTACAGACTCATACTCACATCTGTGTTTGTTCCACCAACATCGATGCCGATAACAATTGGGGCGATTCTGGCTGGCATCCTTCCTCTGCTACACTCCAAGTACTCAGAGAAGTAACTGATGAATTGATAAGACACAATGAAGGATAGCTTTAGAACACAATGTTGAAGGAATTGAGACACTCAAAATATGGCTTTTGTATCGAGTGGCATGCAAATTAGTCTGGCCGGAATTGGTCGGAATTGGCTGGTAGGTTGGTTCGTGACCTTAGTCGTGGGAGACTCAACCCATTGACTAACACGAATTGGACCACTGTTGAGCTTATGTTGTACAGCCTATAGTCGACCGTAATGTGGTCGGCGCGAAGCAGTGTCAACACAGTCGTATCTTTGCCCGCTTTGTTCGTCGGCTAGATAGGACAATCTTCTCGAATGGGTTAACGCGCCCCAAGCTGGCTTTGCGGATCTGGACGAGATTCGGTAGTCTCGATGGGTGACCTCGTCGGCTAGATAAGCGCTTCGTGGTCATTTTCGGTCAAGCTTGGGTTGCTCGAGTCATTAGTTTACCTGGGGTGCAGGTGGAGCAAGGATCTGGCCTCCAATTACATTTCCCAGCCTTCTTATCGTCGGTGGAGCACTTCCGCTTCTTTTGGCCACTTACCATTGCTAAGGTCCCTGACCTGATGGTATGTCGCGTGTGTATGTATGCGACGCTATAGCGTAGTAGTCGGGCACGATACGATGGTGGCTGATTGCACCCCGATGACCGGCATTGTGCTTCAGGTCAAGGGTCCGACTTTCCAAAGACATAAAGTCGATGCTGTTTGCCTGCATGTGTTACTCCATCTGTTCACGTCACTTTTTGCTAGACAGCGACTCAGTCAGCGGATGCCATTACAATGGACGACCACCACATCACCTCGAAGCAAGACGAGGTCCATCCCACTCACCTCGCATTTACAGCAATTGCAGCGCCAGCAACGACCGACAGTGTCGAGTCAAGCCCTTCTCACGCCTACAACCACGATGCCCATCGGGCAGGACCCGTTGTGACGAAGAAGGAGTTATATTCCTACTACACCTATTACGCGGGCAATAATGGCATTGGATCGTTTCAATAGTGAGATCTTTGCACTTTTCGCCAAGCTGATGCCGCGCTTACTGACCTTGGCGCAGCTCGAATCTCTTGTTCCAGAATTTGATCTACCAGGCCGGGTTCAATCCTAATGTGTTGCCTTTGGGAAGTTCCAGTTGCGATGTAGACCCAACTGCGCCGTGTCATGTCTTCTGGAATGGAGGCACAAAACCTTACACTTCGGTCGTCCTGATCGCTTCGGGTCTGACTTTCCTGTCTCAGGCTGTCGTCTTCGTTGGGGTAGGCAGCTTGGCCGACTACGGCAATTGGAACCCTTGGGTTGTTCGACTCTTTTCCGTCATATGCTGGGCTGTTGAGTTCGGCTTTCTTGGAATTAAGGAACCTGACCAATGGAGGACCGCCATGGCATTGTATATCCTGAGTGGTGAGTACTCCAACGGCTGAGTCTCATTGTCTTGTTCGGGGCCTAACAAGTCTCTTCCAGCCATCACCTTCTGGTCTTCCTACGTCTTCTTCAACGCCATCTTCCCCAAATTGTCTCACGATCTACCTGAGATCCACACCGCTCACGAGGATCTATTGAATCAGACCATCAGCGAAGAGGAATATGAGCAGAAATGTTCAATGGCACGGTCGAAAGTCATGAACATGAGTTATGGTTGGAACAACGTCGGCTTCACGGCTTGCGGAGCCCTATCTCTTGCCGCACTTGCAGGCATCGGGGCAAACGACTCCACGGAGAAGAACAACTGGGGCTATTCGGTATCAGTCGCTGTTTGCACCGGCTGGTGGGTGTTGCTCGCCATTCCTTGGTTCTTGTGGGAGAAGAAACGGCCTGGCCCACCATTGCCTCCGGGAGACAACTACCTAACCTTTGGTTTCAAGCAGACCTGGTTCGCATTGAAGCAAGCATGGACCTTGAAGCAGACGTTCTTCTACCTGATTGCATTCTTCTTGCTTGCTGATGGCATCGGTACGACTATTGTCCTTGTTGGCATTGCACAGACCCAAGTGGTAGCCTTTTCTGCCACACAGAATACGTACCTAATCATGGTCCAAGGAGGATCCTGCATTGTCGGTGTCTTCGGAGCTTATTATGTCCAAAGACTCTTCAATATCCGAACGAAGATCATGTTGCAGACTGCCAATGTCGGATGTGTTCTTGTGGCACTCTGGGGCATGATCGGAATCTGGACGACCAAGGTTGGATACCACAACGTGTGGGAATTCTGGCTATTCAATGCACAGTTCGGCTTCACCATGGGCGCCCAATTCTCATACGGTCAGGCCTTCATGGCCGAGCTGGTCCCTCGAGGAAGGGAGTACATGTTCTTCAGCTTGCTGGGTATCGTCTCCAAGGGCTCAGCTTGGATTGGTCCCATTGTATCCAGCGCCATTGTGGACGTCAACAACAACGAATGGACCCCCTTCCCGTTTGTGGCTGCTCTCATTCTTGTGCCTACAATCGGCATCTTCTTCATCAGCGAAACCAAGAGCCGAAAGGAATGCGCAGAGTATCTCGCCAGAGAAGCAACCGGGTTGCGAAAGCTGGATGTGCAAGTGAAGGACGACAAGCCAGTATAGATAGCGAAGTGTTGTTTTCTGCTTTGTGAAAAGTGTTTTGTCAATCTCTCATCCACGTCTCAACTGATTATTGTCTGGGCCACGACGATTTGCTCACATGCACACTTGGTAACAGTAAATATGCCTCTCAACAGATGAAATAGACATCCGGCCTCAGCGCATACCACAAATAGCTTCGAATGTGATGCCTTTCGCTTCCAATCGTAGATAACCACAATATCCGTAGCGACCTTCGTTGTCAGGTCCAAGTCATGTGGGACATGACACCATGTAGGGTGGCAGGTCGAAAAGCGTCACGTGACCCTTCGGGGAAACGCGACGCGCCACTAGCCCCCGGCCGGTCGGCAGTCTGTCGGTGGGCTTCGAACGACGCCTTGAGATAAGAGTCATCACGGGCATTATCTGCTGTCTCGGATCAGATGACATTGGCGAGTGCACCTTACTCGGTCAGCCATGAACGTGGCTCGATGATCGGAAACAGATGGCGCCGGGATCTGGCATCAAAGCCCCGGTTCCGAGAACGCGCAATGGTGCGTCCTGATTCCTCCCACTAGCCATATCTTGAGGACTCCAAAGCTGATCATACGTCGGTGAACAGGGTGCTTAACATGTAGAAAAGGCAAGGTGAAATGTGATGAAGAAAGACCAAGCTGCAGACGGTGTCGAAGGCTGCAGCTCGATTGCGCTTGGAGCGAGGTGCCGTCTCGTTGCCTGACCGTGTCACGGCGACCATCAGAGATAGAAACCATCACATCTTCCGGGCCTGTCATACCGCCGTTCGTCGTCGAGTTTCCCAATGCGGATCGAGCTTCTCTACCGTACATCAAACATTTCATCACCTTCTGCTCCCGATTCCTGGTTTATGCCGACGATGGAGATGCGAACCCTTTTCAGCAGGAGCTCGTTCCACTCGCTTCATCATCTCCAGCTTTACTGCACTCTATGATTGCACTTGCTGCTGGGCACATGGCTAGAACTGATCCCCGACACGGAACTTTTGCAGTGAAGCATTATACCGTTGCACTTCGAGAACTAAATCGTGTCTTGTCCGAACCTGATCGGCTAGCATCAAATTCTACACTTGGTGCCTGTCTTATGTTGTGTGTATATGAGGTAGGTAAAGCGTCCGTTGGTAATCGAGCTAAACTGACAGATGAATGCGTAGATATCGCATTCAGGTCGAAGTCTTTGGCTGGAACATCTTCGGGGAGCACGGGATCTAATCATCCACCGAGGCGGTCCGCGTACAACAGACTTTCTCTCTCGATTTTTCTCACTCCTGGATATATCTGGATCACTTTTATCTGGTAGGGGTCCGCTCATCCAAGGAAACTATTGGCTTGAGGGTGGACAGTCGGGCAACGGCACATTGAATCAGGTCGGCTTGCAATGGCCCTATTACGATGACGGGGCGATCATGGTAGGCGCTTTCCATGAACTGATGGTTTACATGGCCTGTCTATCGAGCCTGTCTGCCGACTCAATGGCAGAATCGGGTAGGAGGAATCCAGATGTCATCTACGCGAGAGCAATGTCCATCCGAGAGGGGCTGCAGGCATGGTGGGAGTCGCAGCCAGTTCATTTGACAGATCAAAGCAACGACTGGCGAAGTCTCCCCCGCGAGAGACCGATGGGAAAAGCGGAGGTACTCGAGCAGGAAGCGTTCTCGAGTATACGATCCTGCACATCCGCATGCATCATTTACCTGCACCATATCATCAACCCAATTGACGCCATACCTCGCGAACCGGAAGTTTCCTCTGCAATAGAAAGTATTCTAGCTATCGTTAGGAAGACTCCAGAAGGCCGCGGCCTGGAAATGGGGCTTCTTTGGAGCTTATTCATGGCTGGCGTTGCCATTTCAGATGACATTGAAGCTGAAGCCCTGATCCGCCGGAAGCTGAGATCAGACGCGAGTATCAGTATTTACGTACGTGGTATATCCGAGGCCAGCTTTCGAAAGATGTTACAAAACTGACAAGCTGGATCATAGCACGCCGATCGTGGTTTAGAATTGTTAGAAGTCCTCTGGCAAAGACAGCGCCGGCTCCAGGTGAAGCTCGATTGGAGGGAAATCCAGAACGAGCTCGGTTTTCAAGTGTAAGCCTTCGCGCTGAAGTAAAAGATTCGAACTTCCGCTAACCAAGGCTTCTGCAGTTTCATCCTTGTCTGAGTAGGCGCGCTCAAGAAGGACTTTTGGCGGAGCACATGGTTTTAAGGCGACGACAAAGAGCAAGTCTAGACTACTCAGCTACCGTGCCAGAAGTACGCGAGAGAACATTCTGCACGAAACGACTTTACACGTGTTTTCATTTGCAGGGTTGGTATCGTCGAATCGGCAGATCAGGCAGCCTCCCGCTCGAAGTCGGGCGAAGTACTCATTCAGAAGCGCGGCCTTTGCATGGCCAATATGAAGATAGCCGGACGGCTCAGGTGGGAAACGAGTCACGATGGGACCTGACTTTTGAGGAAAGTCAATGTCGTAGCTTGCTCCGGCGGCCGCGGCTGCAGCACGAGTTGTGATCTTGTCCTGCGACGAGGCAGTGTGCACTTCATTCAAGGCCTCTTCGGCCCAAGAATTGGAAGCTTCGATGTAGTTGTACCACCGTGTGATATTATTTTGGGCCTTACGGATCCATGACAGGGCAACATGGTTGGAAAAAAGGACTGCCCAGACAATCAGGTCGGCACAGCTCACATGGTAGCCGGCAATGTAAGATCTCAAAGTCAAATGCGCATCGAGTTCCCCGAGAGATGCATGGACTTGTCGGAAATTGGGTGCCGACAAGGCTTCAGATCCCTCAATCCACTCTTGGACCCGTGCACTGAGGTTTAGCCACGAAATAAGCTAATTGTATAAGTAAACCTACAACCGAAACGGCGGGAGAGGAGATGATAGCATCAGAAGCAAGCTTAGATAAATGGCTGAGCACGTCCCAATCGTGGAAAGTTGAGCCATCAATCCTTGCGAAAGAGACAACAGCGTGATCGCTCAAATTCGACTTCTTGTGAAAAGTCTTGTGAATGTCGGAAAGGACTTTGAGCTGCTCCAGAAACTCTGTGAGAATAGATGCAGAGTAGACCAGAGACGGTGTGCCCTTGGCCGCAATATCGAGAGTCGCCATTGCTGCAGCTGTTGCGATTTACATCGACGTTAGGATGCGGGGAAGCAGCCTCGCTCCTTAAATGCGAGTGTTGTTGGTTCGGCCATCATGACTCTCTTCAGATGAGTGACTAACCTTTCAAGTTCGGGAATCACTTGAGACACATGGAGATGCGCGTCTAGGGTCATTACTCTGAATAGATACGAATAAGTACATTCGCCGTGTAGTATAAATGAAGCTGTTCACGATTAATGAGGGGAAAAGAATAAGACGAAGTCGCGTCGACTGCACTAATGAGGTGGGCAAGCACTAACAGAAGCAACCTGGAGCTCTAACAACGGTGTAAAGGCTAAAGTCTGAAGTCCGAAGCTTAAAGGATGCTTAAACGTCGCCTAATCATCCTTTAGCGCAGCAAAGGATTTTGACGCAAGGCCGAATAACAATGCGCGCTTGCGACTTGACTAGGACCAAGACTCCAACGACCTCCGCAATTAGGAAATGGACTGATGATAACGAAAGCTATCAGGACCAGGACGCGATAAGGTGACCCAAAGTGGAAGAAATATTGGAAAGAGCCAACCGAGTACTCGGAATGCGTCCGTTATCTTAGTGTGTCTGGCGAATGCACGCAATCCGGAGGCTGCGGATAGGCGACAATCGCGAGGGGCACCAAATGGACGGGACTCGACCACATGCCAAGGTAAGAAGATTGGGGGTTCTTGTCATTCATGGCCCCCAATCGTCGCAGACCTCAAGTTCTATGGTATAATTCCCACGTGGTTCATTGCCAGATAAGGCTAAGATGTCAGCGGTGCCGAAGATCAGACTGCTTACGGTAGTATTCGTCTGGATGGAGGACATACAAAAGCTTGTATTTCTTATTCCGAACTCGACAGCACATTTTGTGATGAAGCTGGCTCACCACCCACCAAGCAACGCACCAAGTTAGGTAAAACGCTCATCTGCATGAACAGGAACTCGGTCTGTCGCTATCTTCGAGCTGAAAGCCAAGCCCCTCGATTGTCATGACAGCACGTTTTCCCAAGAAAGCATTGATAAGACAGAGGGGACCCCTGCAACTCCAGCATCACCACCCCACAACACCACGTTAGCTCGCAGGCACGAACAGGGGAACTTTTTTGGCAGCCGATATCTTGACCTCTATTTTGCAAGGGTCCGGACGCACCAGACGATCGCACTTTGCGATGATGCTCTATAAAGGCGCTGGCACCCTCCTGTGCCCTTCCGGACGGGAGGTCGGGCACCAGAGTCGGTCAATTGATTGATAGCGATAGACAAGTCGGTGACTGACAATGCGAGCCTTTGCCATCCTCGGCTTCGTCGCCTCGGCTGCTGCCCAGCTAGCCACCACTGGCGCAACGTTCAAGCTTGGCGATGTATACTACTACGTCTCGCCCTTCTCCCAGGGCAAGGCCCACGATGGCGCCCTAGCTCCTCGCCAGAAGACGCCTTCGGCCTTTGGGCTTACTCCTGTGACAGTTGTCTCCGACAGCGGCGTGGAGAAGGATGACCTCGAAGGTCTTTTCAGCAAATGGACCGACGCGGATGATGTCTTCCAGCCAGCCTTTCTCTCAACGGTCCTCCTCGCTGGCCACAAGGATCGTTGTGTCACCAAGGGCTCCTTCAGCCCCGGCGTGAAATCTCTCATCGTCCCACTGGCTGATTCCGATCTACCATCGGGTCCGTACTTCCTCGAGCTCGCGACCGGCAAGGTCTACCAAGCCTACCGTCTCTACTCCGACTTTGGCAGTGTCTTCACCGAGCCTCTTCTTCAGAAGCCAGACGGTACCTTCCAGACTCTCTCGGCTCAGATTCCCGGCTTTAACTCGCCCGCCGTAGCCGTTCCATCGCGGTTGTACTTCACGCCATCGACGGACAAGCCTCTAGCCGGCGTGCGTGTTGGTGTCAAGGACATTTACTCATTGGCGGGCCAGAAGAAAGGATGTGGCAATCGCGCATGGTGGCACTTGTACCCGGAGGCTAATGAGACGGCCCCGGCTATTCAGAATCTCGTCGATGCCGGGGCTGTCGTGGTTGGATACCAGAAAACGTCGCAATTCGCCAACGGCGAATCGCCCACTGCAGACTGGGTCTCTCAACTCGCTCCGTTCAACCCAAGGGGTGACGGCTACAATGGCCCATCATCATCCTCGTCTGGTGCTGGGGCTTCCATCGCCTCATACTCTTGGCTTGACATCGCCGTCGGCTCCGACACTGGTGGTTCCATTCGTGGACCAGCCGGTAGTCAGGGCCTATTTGGCAACCGACCTTCCCACGGCCTTGTCACTCTCGATCTCGTCATGCCACTGAGCCCGACACTTGATACGCCTGGATTCCTCACACGCGATCCCGCCATCTGGGATGCCGCCAGCAAAGCCATGTACGGCTCCAACTACAATTCACTCGCTGGCAAGGAGCCCAAATGGCCCAAAGCCATCCAGACAATAGGCTTCCCCTCTGCCAGTGGAAACAACCCTGCTTCTCGTATCCTCAACGACTTCGCCGCCTCTTTGGCCAAGTTTGTAGGCGGCGAAGTCAAGACCTTGAACTTGACCTCAGCCTGGACCGATAGCCGCCCCTCATCAGCCCCTGCCGTCGACCTCAACACCCTCCTCTCGGCCACGTATGCGACGCTCATCACCAAAGAGCAGATTGAGCTCGTCCGCGAACCATTTTACGCCGATTATGCGGCTGCCCATGGCGGTCGGCGGCCGTTCGTGAACCCTGTGCCGCTCTCTCGCTGGGCTTGGGGTGATTCGGTGCCTGACAGCTGGCACGCTGACGCTGTTCGTAACAAGACCATCTTCATGGACTGGTTCAACGATGAGATCCTTCCTCAATCCAGTGACAAGACACAATGCACCGACAGCATCGTCCTGTATCCTGGCTCTACCGGCACTCCGTCGCCGCGCAACAGGTATAGTGCCAACGTGCCGGGCGCCCCTCTGGGCTTCAGCACGAGTCGCATCTCTGTTTTCGCTGAGGTCCCGGATAGTGTCTTTCCCCTCGGCGAGGTCGATGCCATGTCGACCATCACGGGTCAAAATGAGCCTCTGCCTGTCACGGTAGACATTCTCGTCGCGAAAGGATGTGATGGCGTCATTGCCAGACTCGCGCAGGATCTGGTTGAGGCTGGTGTCATTAAGGCGCTGCCGAAGACTGGTGGGTCGATGGCTGGGAGTGAGGTGCTGTTCAGACGTGACGAAGAGGAAATGGATGCGTGGATGTCTTAGCGTCGGAGTAGCTGAGAACTTCCAAAATCATGAATGAATAATCGAGATGACTAAAAAGAGATTAAAGGACAGTTTGTGTCGCGATGTCTATGTATATTCACTCCTACCTGGCGAAAGCCCGTTCAAAAATAAGGTAGAACACACTAGACCTTCCATTTGCGTAGAACTTAGGAACTCATGGGACACCGAAAACAAGCAATAACAAAAGCAGGCAGAAAAGAAAACCGTCCTTTGCTATGATATCATTTAGTTCATATGCAAAGACCTTGTTTTAGACTGCGGTCGCATTTCTACGAGGGACATCTATTTCGCCATTATCGACTATAAAGGGAGAATAGCCAGGGCTAAATGTCTACAATCAGATCATAGCAGCCTCGCGGTCACAGACTGGAAGTTACCATTCACCCTCATTGAACAATGCAGGATTACGTATGACAAACGAGCCACCAATGAGTGAGATGAGCTAATGCAACATTCTACATCCGGCCGCTGTTGGGTGAGGCGGTTCCTGCACATTGGCGCGTGTGATGGCACCTGCGCCAGCTGCACGTTGGCTGCACACTTCCTTTTGCCCCGTTGCAAACAACCAACAAGCTGAGCCACCAGCTTCCCCTCCATTTTTTCATCTTTGGACTCGATCTCAGGACTAGACTTCTCTCAAGTCTTGATTTTGGTACCTACACTTGCTCTTGCGAATTCCTTTGGCCATACTGCCATTTCCTGATGCTGTTGTGTTCGGCGCCATCGCCAGGACCTTTCACTTCCGTCCGTCACATCACTTCAGCTCCGCAAACATGGATTCAAGCGAAGATGACGAGTACTACAGTGACTACATGACAGACGACGATACAGAAACCACCCTCGCTTCTATCAACAAGAGCAAGCGGATCAACCTTTCAATCCAGGCGAACTACACGAACTGGGAGGCGCGGGAAGCTTTTCGGGAGCTGGTGCAAAACTGGTACGTGATGAACGAACTGACAGCCACCGTAAAGCCTTTACAGTCTTGAATAGAGTAAAGGTCACTGACGCATCGGTGCGGATTGCTGTAGGCGGGATGCCATCATTGCTTCGTTCAAACTCAAGGAACACGAATTCACCGTGATCCGCGAGTCTCGGAAATTCGGCCGAGGCGACTCATCGGAAGAAATACTCTACAAGGTCCCTGATCCAAGGCCTACGAAAGCTGGAGAGTCTCTTGGATACATCCTCTTCACAGGCCGAAATGGCTTTGGAAAAATTGCCATCACCAACCGTTCTGCGGCACTGGAGCCCGGCCATCTCGATCTTGGCCGAACGACCAAAAAGAGGGCCGCTAATCAGGCCGGGGCACACGGCGAAGGGCTCAAGCTTGCCCTCCTCGTCCTTATGCGGTCACCACAGAACCACGCAGTGAGGTGCGTTTCTGGTGACTTCCGCTGGAGGTTCAACTTCACAAAGCAAGGACGTCTCGTCGCAGGCCTGACCCGCATGTCTCCAACGGCAAGTGAAAGCGCACTGGAAAAAGCGACCAAGCAAAGTGTAGGGACCTCACTCGTCCCGTTTGGTGCTTCACCCAGTAGTGACGTTCAATTCTTCGTCGGAGAAAAGTGCAAAGGCCGAAATGAAAGAGGGCACGATATCACACACAGCCAGGTCCCGCGCGAAAGGTTCGAGGCATGGATCAAATGTGCCCTTTTCTTGCACGCTGCCCAAGATGAAGGTATCATCAGAACGCCTCATGGAGATCTTTTGACAAGCCCCCAGCTGGTCGGCTGCCTTTACCTGAAAGGACTTCTGCTCAGCGAGACCACGGCTTGGCACTTCGCGAGCAGCACGAACCGATGCCTGAAGTTCGGGTACAACTTTGCCGATGGCCAGACCAATCGCGAACGACAATCGATCGTAGGATATCGAGCAGAGGCAAATGCAATTCTCGCCATCTGGCGAGGTGTGATGGCTGAACGGCCCGATATGGTGAAGGAGTACAGCGATATGCTCAATTGCGACGAGTTTCAGTATGCGGATGTCTTCGACGCGAAATACAATCTGCAGCACGATAAAGCCACAGCAACGCTGCTTCGAGACTATCTTTGTGGGGGCGAATTCCGTAACAAGTGGTATTACTCCGCAGACGAAATGCGCCAGGTCAGTAACGGAGACTAATGCTCGGACGGGGCTTGCTGATGAATCTTGAGTAGAATCCTTTGTTGGAGGACACCATTCGTGGCCTCGGATGCGAGGCCGCGCAACTGACTGAAGATTATTGGCTCATCCTGCATTCCCATGGTCTCCTTCGCACCGCCACCAAAGAAGAGGAAACACGATTCAGAGCTTCCCAAAGCATCTCAGTCCCGAGCAATACATTTGCCACCTCGATACGCCGAATTCTCAAGACATGCATGCGACTTTGTCAGAAGACGGCCGATATCAGTATAACCTTTGTCCAGGCAGGTCAGCTCCAGCTACCTCTGCACTACTCGTCAGACGATGGCGTACTCTTGATCCACGATCGATGGCTGGATGCTGCCAGAGCTACGGACTGCCTCGGCTTACCTGACAACCTCGCGGAGGATGATCAGGTCTACCACACAGTCGAAAGACTCTTCACGGATGCGCTAGAGCAGCTGCCAGGAGCCGACTTTCTTGAAGAGGGGCAGTTCAAGACAGCGAAATGGCGAAGGGATCAAGAGATCTGCATCACACGGCAGAACCTCCTGAATTACTTTCGTACTGGCATCGCAGTTCGTGATGCTGCTGGGGTCCCAAGGGGCTTGCGCGTCTCCTGGAACCTCGATGCGTGCGGGTCTGTGGGCGAACCAATCCTGGTTCAATGCCATCGGATGTCTACATGTTTGCGCCTTCGGCAGAGAATATTGGCTGGCGATGACGTTGGCGGTATGTGTCCCTTTTAGAACCATTGTTATGGCCCGATACTTGACTGATAATCGCCTTTGCCTTAGATCTCTCGAGAGTGAAATCATGCTCAGAGGCCGGGCAGCTTTGTCGCAACTGGGAGGGCCAAGTCCACGACTTGTTCCATGTTGAGTCTGATTTGGAGGCTGGCGAAGAGTACTTCTTTGTGGTACTGAGACTTCGTGACACTGGAGCTTTCCCTCATGTGTCTGAGATCAAGTCTGTTCCTCGAGAGCCTGTTACCGAACCACCCACGGTGCTGACGGCCCCGCGGGCAACTCAATCGGCATCCTCCCGTAAAGCGGTCACCTCGCCTACCAGAGCTAAAGCTCCAAGACCTTCAGGCAAATACACCACGTCGTCGAGTTTGCAACGTAGTAGTTTTCCGTCGCCGCCTCAGCCAGCCACTGTCGGTCTACATGCAGGGGAGAACAGCAGCGATGACGAGGCTATTGAGACCTCGACACATGTTGCGAAAACTAATCCTCCCAGACAGCTCGTCGCAGACGGCACTTCTCGGGCAATACAGCCTCAAACGCCGGTGACCACGCCGAGCTGCAGAAGTCCAGCTACAAAACCTGCATCCAGGAAGGAGATTCAAGTGTCTGAAACTGAGACTTTTGGTAAGCCAGCCACCGGATGGTAGTATATGGTTTATCTGACATGGAACAGTGGTCAGTTGCCGATTGCGCTCACTCGACATTCTCCAGATTGACCAGGAGGAATGCTACGAAGCAGAGGGGCCAGACGGCACACAGGCTGTCTTTGCGATGATCAAGGGGAATAACACGTCAGCCGAGACGAGAAAACGGCGCAGAGTGGACGAGCAGGAGTAAATGCTGGAGATGTGGTCACGGGAGCATCTTTCGATCTCACAATCATTAGGCGTGACGAGCTGGAGTTCGTGCCTCATATATGTCTCTCTACATAGAGGTTCTCTGGTGGGAGGATTGAATTGGCCAGCTATAGAGATCATTCATCATTGCTGATCCAGGCTCTCTCCGACCTAAAGGCTTTGGGAAACCACTCTTTCGCCTCGCCCTCCAACATGAGATCAACCAATGCCTCGGCGCTACGAAACGACCAAGCCATGCCGTGACCGTTCATGCAAACAATCGCCCAAAGTCCATCCTCATGCGGCACCCCACCCACCAAAGGCAAGCCATCATTTGTAGTGCAGGTGATGCCAGTCCAGTCCTTGAGCACCTCCGTGTCATCGCCCCAGTTCTTGTGACCGTACACCACACGACCAACCTTTCTCAGATTGGTCGCGATATCCTCGTTTATGACCGAGTCGTCTGTGATGTTCTCCTCTCGTGTGGGGGAGAACTGTGTACTGCCGCCAATGATTACATCACCCGCGCCAGCGTCCTCGGGTGCACGGATGGCGATGTAGTTATTGCCACTGTGCAGGTCCGGGTAGGAGGAGCTGCGACGGAAGACTGGGTTGTCGGAAGTGTCCTTTGAGGGGTGGACGGCGCTGACTTGGCTTCTGTCTGGCGTGATGAAGTTTGTGCTCGCGAAGCCGGGGTGCAGTGCATTCGTGTAGCTGTTGGTCGCTAACACGGCTTGCTTGCCTCGGACAGTTCCTCGATCAGTCTTGACCTCCCACACTGATCCGCACGAAGCCTTCTTCTGTGAGAGTGACAGGGCCATTGTGTTTGTTTGCAAGTTCATGCCTTTTTCGAGCGACATTTCGAGCATCGCGCACACGGTATGGTATGGGTTCTGGGTGTGTCCACGGTAGACGACGGCACCGAGTATTTCCGGCCACTGCCACTTCTCACGAGCCGCATCTCCCTTGTAAATCGTCCGTTTGTTGTTCTGGGGTGTATCATCCGGTCTCCTCGCCTCAAGCTCCTTCTGATACTCAACCATTTCAATCGCAGCCTTGAAAGCTTCGGTCGTCCAGTAAATATCCGCCGTTTCAACATCCTGCCAGCTACTCGACACGTTATTACTCAACACAAAGTCGCGTACATCATCAACGCAATCTTGCTCCATCTTTGCGATCCGCAGGCCTTCGTCTTCACCGTACGTGTCAATCCATTTCTTTACGCTTTTGTAGGATCCCGCTTTGCAGTGTCCTCCGTTACGACCTGTTGCTCCTGAGGCTGCGGTGCGACCTTCGAGCATGAGAATTGAGAGGTCGGGGTCGCGGGAGAGGAGTTTGTAGGCTACTGCTGCGCCAGAGATGCCTGAGCCGATTATGACATAGTCGAAGAGTTGGTCGGTTGGGAGGTCCTCTGTGGTGCGGAGATTTGCGATGCGGTGTGGAGGATCTTGCCAGTATGACTCTGTTGGATTGGGGACGGGAAAGCCACTCTCAGGTCCGAAGTCTTGTTGTCTTGACTGGAGCAAGTCCTGGGCAATTGCTGAGGCAGAAGCTCGTGAGCTCAAGGCGCCAAGAGCCAGAAACGCTTGGAGTAAAGGCTGTCGCATTGTGATTGTCAGTGGCCAGATTCAGAGCCTGCCGCCGAGGAAAAATGCAAGTAAGAACGGTTCGGAGAAGCAGACAATCAATGCGATTCACGTGGAGACTATATACTACAGCATCTCGGAAACAGTCCTTGAGCATCGTGCCGATAACGGGCAGACGGTGTAGGACAAGTATATGCAGCACCCCGCATGACGCAACATTGAAGAGGGGTGAACAAGTGCCAACATGCTTGAATCATTGTCCGGCATTGATGATCGATGGTTCGGGGTGCGTTGGCGTGTAAGCGGATGCTTAATTGTCATTGACTTAGACGCACATCGTATCCTGATCAGGAAGGTCGACAGTTAAAGCTCCACGCCAGCGTTCATAGTCCTTGACTAAATGGTACCCTGTCAGCCCAGGCAGCAAGATGGGGAAAAGTGACGGACATGATTCCGAATCATCAACTTGAAGGCTCGTTCGCAGGCAAATTGTTGTTGCACCATTAATGGAGAAGATCTTGAGACAATTGTAAGCAGGACTCGTAGTGCAGAGTACTCAGAGCAGTGTGCACTTGATCCCGGCCACTGCGACACAATCAAAACATCCTTCCGCTGACAGGCCCACGTCACAATTGGCGATGAATGCAGAATGCCCGAACATGAGATCGACCCTGAATTCATTGCACCATATATTTTTCGACAAACAACAATTTGGCCCTGGCTGTCGAACCGCTTGCTCGTTACTTGGGGAAGGTCCATCCATGTCTCATTGGCTAAGATCTATTGTGAGTTCCGGCTTCACTTACACGGGCAGTCTAGGGCTCTTCCCACAGGGGTGCCTTTCGCCTCAGCTCTGACAAGCGAGGCATGTCTGAGTCTCTCATTAAAGCGAGGTCTGCTTGACTTGGATTGAGAAAGACTTTACAGGTGAAATGCTCGGCTGAGAACCGAGAAGATACAGATCTGCATCCATGCTCGTTAGCCGGCGTGCAAGCCGGGTTTCACCGGTGCTTCGGTGCTCATACTTGCCTTGTTACCCGAGTCCCCGCACAAGAGCTGTGACGAAGGTCCTGGTTTATCTCGTCGCACAGGGGCTAAGAAGATTGTCTATGATGATCCCTACTCAACTTGGCCCTAGGCCTCGTCGTAATTGGGGTACATCCGGGGTAGAATGGCCCGTCGGGTAGCTGATCATCTTTGGTAGCCGGTCATCCGCCGGACTGACAATACATATTAGACTGCACCGCTCATTTCGTGGTCTTCGCAAATCAAGAGGTTGGCTTCTCAGATCGTCTTGAAGAGCTCCATTCTGAGTTGCATGCGCGCCCGACTGATTTCTACCACTTTACCGATATATCAATACACCCTAGCACAGCCAAGATGGCTTTGGTGTCCAGGGCGTATCTCGTGTTCTTCAGCCTTTGGACGACAGTTTTAGCCGCTTTGCCAACATCCTACGATGTTGTCTGGAACAAACCTGGCGTCAACGGCTCAGCCGATTCGATGCCCCTCGGTGGCGGTGACGTTGGTCTGAATACATGGTACGAGAATGGTAAGCTGACCTTTTCAATCATTCTCCCCAAGTCTATTGAGTGCAAGTTATAAGGCTGGTTCATTCGACTCCACGAAAGATCAAATTCCAGTACCTGTGCTAGCATTGCCACGGGTACAAGTGTTTCCACAGCCAACAGCTAACCATTGGACGTAAAGGCACCATCCTGATGTATATCGCCAAGAGTGGCACATTCGACGAGAACAACTCTCTGCTAAAACTCGGTCGCGTCAGGCTCTCATTTGACCCAAATCCCTTCAACGACAAGTCCTTTGAACAGCGCCTCCTGCTCAACGACGGCTACGTCAAGTACACCGGCAAAGACAACGCAACAGCCAAGATTTGGGTCGATGTGTTCAACCCCGTCGTCCACATCGAGGTAGACAGCCCGAAAGACATCTCCGTCAACGTAGCCTATGAAAATTGGCGCTTCCAAGATCGGGAGATTGTCAATGAGGAGCGGAATCAGGGGTCTTGGGGTATCTATACCTCAAAGATTGCCAATGGCACCACATACGCTGATGACATTGACTTCCATGAGAATGGAGTTCTGATGAGCCATCGCAATGATAAGCTCGATCTGTGGAACTTTCAGATGAAGCAGCAGGGCCTTGAGAAGTACTCTGAGAAGATGTACAATCCGATGCGCAATAACGAGTTCGGCATTTTTGTTCATTCGGAGCAACTTAAGCCAGGCACCCTCACCAGTGGCCACTACATCAACACAACCTTCAAGGCTTGGAATCTAAACACCAAGACCCCTCAAAAGTCATACCGTATCAATCTCAGCATGTATCAGGCGCAGACGAAAAGCCATGATGATTGGTATAAAGGTCTCAAGACAGTCATCAAGTCAGCCGCGAAGAACACTCAGTCTGCGACCATCAACTGGTGGCACGACTACTGGGCGCGCTCCTACATCATCATCAACGAAGACAAAAGCGAAGACGATGCTGGTTTCCAGGTTGGAAAGAACTACCAAATCTGGCGTTATCTGATGGGCTGCAACGCCAAGGGTGAGTGGCCTACTAAGTTCAACGGTGGCCTTTGGACCTTCGACCCTATCTTCGTCAATGTCTACCGTCCCTACACCCCGGATTACCGCCGATGGGGCGGTGGCACATTCACGGCGCAGAATCAGCGTTTGTTGTATTGGCCCTTGCTGCGAACTGGTGACTTCGAAACGATGAAGGCGCAATTCGACTTCTACAAGCGCATCACTCCCAATGCTGTTCTCCGCGGACAAGTGTACCAGGGTCTCGACGCCGGGGCGTTTCTAGAGCAAATCGACAACACTGGTCTTTCCAATGTCTTCGAGTACAATGCACAGTACTACGATGATGATGCGAACACTTCCCGGCCTGACTTCTTCCCAGACGGGGAACTGTGGAATGTCTGGCTCAACCACGTGCAAGATACTGCCAAGTAAGTTCGGAGCCCGATCAAACCTTTCCTCGATCTGAGGTCTTCTTGCGATAGATGATGCTCTCGTTGCCTGACCAAGACTAACTTTCATCTCCCATAGTGAGTTCGCCGACATGATCCTCCAAGCGAACATCTACTCTGGCTTCGACGTCAAGCCTTACCTCGAATTCATCGAGTACCAACTTGCATGGTTCGACCAGTACTACAAGAAGCAAATGCAAATGCGGAACCCTTGGCCCATGACAGGAATGAACGGAAATGAATCCCTCGTCATCTACCCAGGCTCCGGGGCGGAGACCTACAAAGAGTCATACAACCCCGTCTCAACTCTTGCCGGGCTTCGTCAAGTCATCAAGGATCTTCTGATCGTCGATGAATACACTCTCCAGAACAAGACTCACTACAAGAAATATCTCGCCAGCATTCCAGCCAATACTCTTCGTCAACAGCAAGGTCACACTTGTATCGCCCCAGCTGAAGCCTACACACGTGTTCAGAACAGCGAGGTGCCTCAATTGTACACAGTGTTCCCGTGGCCTGAATACGGGCTTGGTCTGCCCAATCTCACAAATGCAATCAACACGTATCTCTTCGACACCGAGACATTCTCATTCCACGGAAATGTCGGCTGGAAGCAGGACGTGATCTGGCTAGCTCGCATGGGCTTCACCGCCAATGCAACTGCCATGACAGAAGAACGATACGCTCCAAGCAAAGTGTGCAAGTTCCCAACTTTCAAGGGCCCGAACTTCGATTGGACACCTGATCTGAACCATTATGGAGCTGCGGCTATTGGTTTGCAGGAGCAACTTATCCAGACTTTCGTCGGAGATGACATCCGTTTGCTTGCAGCATGGCCCAAGACATGGAATGCACGATTCAAGGTTTGGGCTCCTCATAAGACTACTGTGGAGGGCACGGTTAAAGGTGGGAAGATTGGGAAGCTTTCTGTGCTTCCTAAGTCGCGAGAGGCGGATGTGGTCATTGGGCAGAAGTAGGAGAGTAGCTTAGCGACACCTGTTTCTTGTCTATCGCGCAGGGCAGAATGCGATCGTTGCAATGTAACGGTCGAGTGGACTGATAGCATATCTTCTTGAAGGCAATGTAAATTGCGAATGTGACTCTAACAAACTTGCTCTGGCTATGAACATCAAACCCGAAGGAAAAGAAGCAATCTATATGACTCTGTCATCAACACATAACTCGTTAACTTCCACCACAACCACCTCCTCCTCCACAGCCTCCTCCCCCTCCGCCGCACCCTCCTCCACCTCCGCCGCCACAGCCTCCACCGCCGCCGCCTCCACTGCTGCTGCCGACCTCGCCGCCGTTCTTGTTATAAGCAACATATGACATGTGACTGTAGAAGTCAATCATTCCCCAATGATAGTAGGTCCCAGAATACGAACTCGAGCCGCCCGAGGAGCTCGTCTCCGGGGTGTGTCGTGCGATGGGGTACACCTTCAACTTCCTCTCCTTCTCTCTCTTGCCGATGATGGGATGGATACACTTCTGAGCGTCGCTAGGCACAATAGTCAACCAACCCTTCTCATCCTCTCCGTCGAAGTAGTACACCTTGCGCCGAGCAGTTGCAACCGCGTGATTGAGCGTACGAAGGACCCTGGTCCTTTCATCCACCAGTCGATTCAGGTCAGTCCTCGCAGCCTGATGTGCGAATTTCGCCTGTTGCTGCTCAGTGTCCAACCCGCCCACGACCTGCATCTGCTCTGCATGTTGCGCCTTGAAGTCCTCCGCGCGGCTGATATGTTCATTCCTCGTGGTTTTCTTCTTGCCACGGTAGAATTCGTACCGGAAGATCTTCAGACGGAAGGTAGGTTCGATCTGGTTCCTTCCGTTGTAGGCGCGATTCATTTCGGTATACATTTCTGCCGCTTTCTGCTTCGCGTCCGCGTGTGCGGTCTCAGCTTTGCGCTGGGCGGCAAGTGCATTCTCTTCTTTATCGCGAATGTGCTCATTTTCTTCGTCGAACTTGACCAGTTTGGCCAGCTCTTCAGCGTGAACACGCGCGTACTCGGGCTTCCACTTGCTGATGTGCTCCCGCTTGTCAGGGTTCTCAGGGTCGAAGTAGGATTCGCCGTAGCGCATCGCCCAGAGAGCCGCGGTGTCCGATTGTGCTGTATTGCGGTTCGACCCTGGGATAGTGTCGTCATGGTTGATCTCACGGCCAACGCGATGTTTGCAGTACTTGGCATACGCCCGTGGTGAGAGTTGATGTGTGTGCCAGCAAAGGTCGATGTCAATAGTCGGCACGACGATGTTCTTCGTACTGGATTTGATCAGCTGGAGGAATTTGAGGTAGCGGTCAACAGCTAGGCCTGTGGGGAAGGCAGTTGATGGGTTGTCAGCGAGTCTCAACACTCGATCCGCGAAGCCGCCATCGTTGAATTGACGCAAGGGTGCCTCCCAGAGGTCGAAGATGGGAAAGTCAAAACCACTTCGAAGCATCCGATAGGCGCCGTCATGATATAGTTGAGTGTTGCGCGGGCCGTCTGTGCCTTTCTTCTCTCGCTTGGACGGCCGGTGGCAGAGCGGACAGACGAGTGACGTCTCGGCCAGTCTGTATTGACAGTAGTTGGCCATGGGGATTGAAACCTTTCCGTGGAACATGGCGCAATCCGACTCAGTACATTTGAAGTCGCGAACGTCCATTGCTTTGTCCAACGGGCTTAGACCCTTGTATTCAACACAGGACGAGCGGCCGTCCGGGCCAAACTCGACGGTCTGGTAGGGCTCGTTTGGGAACTCCTTCTTCCATGCCGCCTCGCTAGCTGCGTCGACTGTTTTGTGCAGCAATCGAGCAAGAGGAAACTGGATCTCTCTATACCAAATCGACGAAAAGTGCTCCAACATGTCCTTCTGGAAGTTGAAGGGTGTGAGCATGTGGATGTAGAACATAAGGGCGACGTCCCATGGTGGCAAAGGCCAGTCACCAGCTTCCTTGTCCGAGTAGTTCTTGAACTTTTTGCACCATTTCTCCAAGATGGTGAGGTACATGGAGTACCGGACCTCGGCGCTCATCAAGAGGGACTGCACCCTCCATTGGGCGAGGTCTTTCTCGCTGGTGACGCCGACTGGTGGCTTTGGGTATCGATTGGCGTACTTGCCGGGATCTCTTGCGTCGTCAATTATGTGTTTGAACGCACGCATGATGTCAATGTGGTCCTGTCTTCGCGTCAGTATGCCGGACTCTTGGAGCTTGTGAGTTGAGACTAGTCCATACCTTGAGGCGGCTTTCTGAGTCAAATTCTGGACTGGTTGGTAAATCCACGTTCAAAGGAGACATGTCCAACAGGGGCAGATCTGCCTCCAGATCTCTTGGACGATCCATCTTTGAGGTTCTGTCGCGTGTCGCAGCTTGGTTCGCTGTGGTTTCTTGTGTCCCAAGGTTGGGAAGAGACGATGGCCTTTCTCTCCTTCTCGCAGTCCAAAGCTATATAGCCACCCAGACCGCCTCACTTCCGGTGTCGCATCCCTGGGGCTGAATGTTCTAGCGCTCGACTAGAACGATTTAGAATCCTGCGAGGCACAATCCATGAGCGCGCGTGGTCAGGGTCAGTCTGTCGTGGTGATGCACAGCCCCCAGCGTGGAACGGGTGCCTAGCCCAGCTTGGCGATCGATTCAGCCGCACGCGGGGCCGGCCGAGGATGGCAGATTGTGACGTTTCGTCTCACATCGTTGAGTTTGAAGTCGGACCTGCCGAGAATAGCCTCGTTGAACCGACGTCTGCCTATTCTTTATCAGTCGAGGTGTCTCGCACTTCCGTTTGTGTTGACCGAGCTCGAAGTGGTTGCGCCTCAGGTCGGTAAACGCCAAACCGTTGTGGTGGACGCGACGCCGAAATCGGAAGGAGGCTACCCTAAGGTATGCTCATGTTCTTGAGGTCCGTGACAAGGCATTTTCTTTGCATTTTGACTGGACCTGTCTATTTTTTGTCATGTGAATAATATATTGATGACGTAGCGAGGCATTTGTGTCAGAATCGGCTTTGAGATATACCGGCAAGGGTGTATTGTTCATTGTCACAGTCGGCAGTGTCTTTGACCAATCCCGGCTTAGCCATTTATTTGAATTGCCTTAACTCTGTGGCTGTTCATTGTGATTGTTGTTCTTAGTCTAAATTATCTGCTGGATCTAGCTCCCCTTCTGCTTTTCGCTTTCTAGAGTGACCCGAAGTTTCTGTACTTGGCATTCGAGACTCATTTAGCTTCTTCGTCATACTATTCGTAACTCGACCTGAACCGTCCAACTTGGCGGCATCTAGGGAAGAAAGATCATCGACATTGATGACCATTTCCGCTGGCGATTGCTCACGCATTTCTTCAATCTCCTGAAGGGTGTCGAAATCACGCGATGGGAAAGTCTCAGAGTCTACAACTATTGGCGGATCCAGGTCGCGACGGTCTCGCCACGAGTCTGAACTCTGTGATCCATCATCTTCGTGATCCGAAGGAGTCGGTGCGCGAGGAGGTCCTTTCCATGTTCGGCGGTGCCCGACGGGGATCCCAGCGTGCCCTCCGTGTTCGTATATCCACGACTGGTCGACTCTGGGAGGACCAGGATTAAGTTGAGGCACAAGTACTGTCGTCGTTTGGCCTGTTCCCGCGGCTGTAGAAACAGCATCTAACCAGGCTCCAAGTTCAGGATAGTCTCCAGTGCTTCGGACGTCTTTCTCGGGTGGTTTCTCGAGGGGTATTCTGCGCTCCCAAGGATCTCGAAATATCCGATGCAAAGCGATCGCGTCCCAATGGTCGAAACGACGCGTATTCTCATCCGTTGCGCGAAGTGGTAGCGAGAACGCGTCCATGTCAGTTGCCTTCAAAAGGTAGTCGACCAGATGGTCCAGCTGCGTATCAAGCAGCTTCCAAATACGAATTGTCTCTCCGTCCCTTCCAGAGTCAAAGAAAATGTCACGGCACTAAGACAAGCGTTGAGTCAGCGAGATGAACAACGATGAGTAAGGTTTGCCTCCTACCTCGTGGCCAGAGTCGCCGCGATCGAATAACACGACTCCTCCCAATATGCGATCCTCAGCCCAGTAGCCTGCCATATCAGCCACGCCATCTGGGTACAGATCAAAGTCCGTATATGAAACATGAAGGAAGTGTGTTCGTGGAGGCGCGAGCATAGGCTCGTCCCAAGACTTCATGCCGAATTTCTCGACCCAGCCAGTTGGTCCTTGCCATTCAGTAACCTGCTTTACGTACTCTGCCGTGTGAGACTTTGGCGATGAGTTGAAGAGGTACACGGCGATCTGATGGAGAGACACGGCGACCATCTCGACCAGCCGCATTTTGAACTGGTCGGTCCCTATAGGGGCGTCTACAAATCCCTGCAGGCACTGGGCTCAGTGTCAGCATCATGTGCTCTAAAGACAATGAAACACGTACGTAGGCTTACATGAGGCTCAAAGTCAAGCGAATCCAGATCGAAATTGTCGCGAAGAGAGCGTGTCTTCTCTAGAACTCCGTCGCATAACTTCTCATGGCTCCTCAACGGATGGTCTCTAACGCCCAAGTGATGACCCCGGGTCTGGAACGCGACATCAGCCTGTGGAAGTCCGTCCACAAGCTGGGCCATGGTGTGCTCTGTTCCTGGATGAGCTAAGATCGTCTTCAAGGCTTGGGAAAAGGCATCTCGACGATCGATGTCTATGTCGACGGCCGAGAATTTTGTCTTGACCATAGATATGGAAAGAGAAAAGAGAGGGAGTTAAGCTAAGACGGGATTGTGTTTCTGTGCAAATGCATCGTGAGGCAGCGAGGATGTTGATGTTGAGTCTGAGCGTGGGGGTGGGGTTTGTCGCCGGCGCTTAAGAGTCACAATCCATCATGTTGGAAACTTGTTCAACAGCCAAGGGTCTTCCTTTAAGCAAGGCACACAGGGGAACCCTTCTCTTTTGTAGGCACATAAGTCTATTCATCTCTCAACAGGTCGTTTCATCATTTACATCTACTTCAGCCCCTTCATTATGTCAGCTTGAAGTCAAGCTCAACCTGTGGCACGCCCTTGAATCCACTGGGCATAGAGTACGTAAAGTTCCAGAACTCAAAGTCTCGAATTGGTGTGTCGGCACCACCATAGCCACCAGCGAAGCTGAGGCCATATGTACAGTTGACGTTGCCTGAGACAGTGACATTGAGGCCCTGGACATCCTTCCAGCCGGAAACGGTGCGCTTCTTCTTGAAGGTAGCGACAACGAAGGTGAAGATGGAGCTAGAGGTGCCTTCGGGGTAGGATAGGGAGAGCTTGTTGGGCTTGACCTTTGCATTGAGGGCCTTCTCGGTCGGATAGAGCTGTAACTTGTGTCAGCGATCGTTCTCTTACTGATAATTATCAGCAGTAGACTTACAGAAATGAATGCAACCTCGTGCCCAGTGTTCCATTGAACCACAGCAGGGTTAAACGAGCCCTGAGACTGAGATGGACCACCGATGGCGATCTCCTTGTAAGACTCGGCGCCAATGGTCAAGTCCTCCGACAGCCAGGTCGTGATGTTCCGAGACACGGTATCAAAGGGAGGGTAGTAAGCGCTGGCCTGGAAAGTGTGCTCGCCCTGGAACTTGGAGAGCTTGGACTTGATCTTCTTGGGGATCAGGCTCTGGTGTGTCTTGTCGAGAGCGGCGAAGAGGGGAGCCCAGGCGTAATCAGCCATATGAGACATAACTTGAGGCTGAAAATGCCCGTTAGCACCAATGATAGCGTAAAAAAATTGAAGAGCAGTTGGCTTACCTTGGAGATGAGCGATGAGCTTTCCTTGCCGGTCAAGGTCCAGAACCACAAAGCCATCAGACTCAAGTAACGTTTCATATCATAACCATAAGCCCGATCCCACGGTCCAGCCATGTTCTTCATACCAGGGTGCCACAATTGCGACACAGCATCCCAGGTAGCAGAGACCATGCGGGGACCATTCTTCGTCATGATAGAATCCTCGGGGAGGTATTTGCTCCACAGAATGAGACCGAAGAGGGAAACACCTGTGTAAGTACCAGAGTTGAACTCAGAGAGCGTGTCGTGCTTGTTGAAGAGGGTGATGATCTCTTGAGCGTACTTTTCGCCGCTCTTGGTCATGTTGCGGTCATTGAGACGGCGACCAGTCCAGCCTGAGACGAAGGCGCGCATGATGGACTTGACATACAAAATTAGCACATCTTCATGTTCGAAAGGGCGGGTGGATTGGGAACGTACCGGGTTGCTGTAGGCGGGGTAGAGGTTGTCTTTAGTATTGTCGATGTTGCCAAACCGATACTCATCACCCTTTGTCGCATTATGCAACGACTCAAGGATCAACTTCTGCGTCCCCTTACTGAGCAAGTGCGGAAACTCCTCCATCGCCATAACAAGCGTCGTGCCCACAAACCCACGCCAATTCGGGTCCCAAGAGCCATAGATCTTGGGCGGATATGCCTCCGAACCGACATACGGTTCCTCAGGCTCCTGCTGATAATCACCATACCATTCATCCTTAGGGTCCTTGTACTGCGCTGCGATGGTGTTTTTGATGATCTTCTCTGCTTCGGCTGCGTCGCGACCTTGGTTTCGCGCGAGGAGACCGAAGGCGTACCAGACGGAACTGCGGGTCTCGTGGCGCAGAGCGACCTGGGCGGAGAAGTCGTAGAGGTAGCCAGCGGAGGAGTCATAGTAGTCATCCATCCAGGACATGGACTCGGTGAAGAGTTCGCGGGCATTGGGGTTCATAGACTTTACGTAGGAGCTTGTGTGGCTTGTGGCAGAGGTTTGGCCAATGGCCAGCGCACCCGCGCATGCAACTGAGAAGAGACGCATGTCGGCGTAGATGAACCAGTATGATCAGGATTGCGAGCAGCAATGATGTCCGACTTCGAGCAATCGAGGAGAGGACGTCACCGTAGTTATACTCCGCTGTCGGCTTCGTTCATCTTGCAGATCTCCCCCAAGTCCCTAACTACATCATTGCACGCATCTTGGCTTCACACTAAATTCGCTAGTACTTGGAGGACGTTGCATCGGCATGCGATATGCAATGATACGACTGGGCCGGATGGCCATCTCGACGGAACAGAAACCCACTTTCGGCAACTGATAGCCACGTGAATGCGGGGAACAACGAGTCAATTGCTCTAGTAGTGTCTATTGCATTGTTTATCTTACCTACAATCATTGGCGTGCGTCGGGGTATGCCGGTTCTTTCACCGGGCAATATGCCCGCGTCCGGCATTTCACCAGTCGGACCGGGTTTGCCGGAACACTACCACGACTCATGGCCAAGATCGCACTGAAAGCGCCATGCCCACAATGCGCTTGCGTATCGCTTGGTCCACAATGATAGCGATGATCGGAGCTCGGATCAAGAAAAAAGGGGTCTGGGTTATCACAAGGCCCTTATCCCGCATGTAAGCACCAATGGGCACGCGACACACTCTATCGGTTCGTACCGGAGTGACCCGGGGCACCAGTTGAACCCCGGAATACCAACGATAAGGCTCATTGTTGCCGTGGCATGACACAGTACTTTAAAGCGACCACTTCTGTTCATTATTATTGCTTCGGAGCCGACAGCCTTGATTGCGTTTCTCAAGAATCTCAAAATTCTTTGATCAACATTACTGTTTACCCTGGTCGCAGTTAGTCGCTGCCAAGAAGTTGCCCAGCATGAGTGCCGCAAACGAAGACCCTGTCATGCAGAGTCCCAAGAGAAGCTTGGACGACGTCCATGAGTCCAAAGTCGTCAGCAATGCCGATGAAATGCGTCTTGCGCAAATGGGTAAGTCCCTCCCTCAAACCTCCCAAAAGCTCCGGAACCTAACCACCATGTAGGCCACAAACAAGAGTTAAACCGCCATTTCAGCACTCTGAGCCTAATCGGCTTAGCCTCCACCACAACCATCTCATGGACCGGTCTTGGCCTCGGCCTGATCACTGAGATCGGCGCCGGTGGACCTGGAGCCGTCATCTACGGCTTCATCCTGGTCACCACGCTGCAATGTTTTCTTGGTGCTTCGCTCGCTGAGTTTGTGTCTTCTTACCCGACTGAGGGAGGCATGTATCATTGGATTGCTGCTGTTGCGCCGAGGAGGGCGACTGGTGTTTTGAGTTTCTGGACGGGTTGGTTCAGTGTTCTTGGGTGTAAGTCGACTTCCTTGGCGATGCTTGGCGATTATGGCAGGGCTAATTGGGGTGCAAAGGGATCTTCACCACCGCTTCGACGAACATTATTTACGCTCAGATTCTCATGGCATTGATCGCCCTGTACATTGACGACCTCGAGATCAAGGCATGGCAGACTTTTATCGGCTACCAGGGCCTCAACCTTCTCACCGCCGGTGTTGTCATGTTTGGCAACAAGCTCATCCCTGCCTTGAACAAGTTCTCACTGTTCTACCTTCAGCTCGGATGGATCGTCATTCTCATCACCGTGGTCGCCTGTGCACCCAAGCACCAAGATGCCGAGTTCGTGTTCAGGACTTGGATCAACACGACCGGATGGGAGAACAACGCTATCTGCTTCATTACTGGCCTTGTTAATCCTCTGTACTCTCTTGGTGGATTGGATGGCGTTACCCATATTACTGAGGAAATGCCCAACGTAAGTTCACCCGACATTGCCAGCTTGAAGTACACATTGACTGACGGTCGCCGCATAGCCATCCCGTAACGCCCCTCTCGCTATTGCAATCACCCTCTCGATCGCTTTCTGCACTGGTATCACCTACCTCATCACTCTGATGTTCTCCATCCAGGACTTTGACTCCCTGACCACCGGCAACACGGGCATGCCCCTCGCCGAGCTGTTTCGACAGGTAACTGACAAGACTGGTGGTGCCTTCGGTCTACTCTTCATCCTCTTTATTGCTCTCGGCCCTTGCGTCATCAGCTCCCAACTCAGTACCGGCCGAGTTTTCTGGGCCTTTTCTCGAGATGGTGCCATGCCTTTCTCCAAAGTGTAAGTCTTACCCCCTTTTATCCTCTTTTTGAGAAGCAAACATGATCCTAACACGGAATAGGTGGTCCAAGGTGCACCACTCCCTTCGCATCCCTCTCAACTCCCAAATCGCCGTAACAGTCATAATCGCCGCCCTCGGCTGCCTCTACCTCGGCTCCTCCACCGCCTTCAACTCCCTCCTCGGCACCGCCGTAACAATCAACAACATCTCCTACATGATCCCCATCCTAACCAACCTCCTCACCGGTCGCAAAAACATGCACAAAGGCGTCTTCCACATGGGCCCCAAGCTCGGCCCATTCGTCAACACCGTGACGGTTTGCTGGCTAACATTTGCGATTGTTTTCTTCTCGTTCCCGTATGTGCAGCCGGTGGAGGTGGAGAATATGAATTATACTTGTGTTGTTGTTGGGGGTTTGACGATTTTGATTGGTGGGTGGTGGTTTAAGGCTGGGAGGGCTTATACGGAGGAGATGCTCAAGGCGAAGGAGGAGTAAGCAAGTCAGCAAGTCACGAATGAATGACAATAGAATCGGTTCGCTATGAATTAGTCAAGATAGATTACAATGACGAAGTAATGGGCTCGCACACTGAAAGCCCTTTTCTAATATTCTAAGCATTATTTCTCAACGTGATCGCAATGCCGGTACGCAACGCCGGTGTCAGATTGCGTCATTCAAGGATGTGATGAACCGAACCAGATATAGGCACTCGCCATATAGAATAGCATCATTGGAAACACATGGACCGTGCAAATTCGGGAATGCCTATTGTCGGAAATGTCCTTTTCCTCGGGAATGACCCTCCTCGTCTAACCGAACCATCGGGAATGGTGTCTCTCGTGGCGCTAGTGTAAGCCACCACTTTGAGGCTTGACACGATTATTAATTCACCCAAGCACTCTTCGTGTGTCGCTGACGCTGACACCATCCCCCAAAACGTTATTATTACCAACACGCATTGCAAAATAGACCAAGTGAACATTAGTCACGCTACTTTTACTCGTTATTTCGTATAGGTTAATGCAGGGACTAAATGCCACTTTTGACATTTGAGGGCGCGACGACGCCTTACATTGGGTGGGGCCGATGTCGCTGCATGTCGCGCCTTTCATGTCAACATGTCGACTCATCGGCTAGCGCATGTCAACCGAAACGTGAATTGACATGCGGCTGACCAAAGGGCGAAACATTAGACTTTGCATGATGACTACCATGACCACGATGACTGAGCTGATGTGATCAAGTCGCGGAAATGGCGTTTCTCAATTCGTATATAAGAGAGTGAGGCATCGCCACATGGCTTTGGAATTATCCTCACCATCAAGCCATACCACAAGAACAAAGCAATCAGTTCATCAATACAACAAACACAACTTCCATCAACGAATACTCCACAGTTCACATCAATTTTCAAAACAAACCATCTAAAATGGACTCTGCAAAGAAGAACGCACAGGCAGTCTGGGGAGCCGTCAAGCGCCATGCCAAAGAACACCACGAATCCGTCAATGCCGCAGTAGAGGCCTACTACCCCCAGCCACAACCACAACAGTGGCTCCAGGTCTCCAAGACAGTCTCCTCGTCTCGGTCCTCGTTCGAGTCAGATCGCCCACAAAAAGTCACATTCTCCAACGATTGGTCAAGCCTCGAGACTCGTCCAATCTGGAAAAAGTTCTCGAGGAGTGAGAAGGCATAAATAATTGAGACGGGCATGTTATTTGCAGCTCGGATCTAGCCGTGACTTGTGCTGCACGCTGCCGGTGCAGTAGCAAGGGTGGGCAAGGAGGGTGTGATGCCTCTTGGCTTGGATCCTGCGCAGCACAGCTATGACCTTTTTGGATGACTTCGGCGTTGGTTCGCCTCAACTTTTGATGCTCATGCTATCGCGATGCTGTACATCACAGTATCTTGTCCTTCTTCCTTCTTGCGACATCAGTTCTAATATCTATTCGCGGTGCCGGAACTGGGATTGGATCTGCTGGGGTTATTTCTGGTCGCGCAACGAATTACGACTACTTCTTAAATAGAGGCGCTTTGTTCTTGTATTTTACCACAAAAAGAAACAATAATCTGTCAGCTGAGTTTCCCATTGCAGTACTTGAATGCAATTTTGTCCTCGTGAATTTCTCAGACCCGAGCCAAGAGTCCACAAACACGTGGTACCCGAATTTAGCCAGGGAAGAGGTTTGGTTGGCTCGCCTAGCTCGGATCTCCTGAACCGTACCATGTGGCGATCATCCCCAATGAGGTAGACCTTGCGCTGATAGCAAGAGTCCCAGCGTGAACTATTTCGCGCTCACTTTGACCCATGCCCAATGATCTACCATCAAACGGGAAGAAGATCCAGCGTCCCAGGCCTGTGCTGATCTTGATCCGAGTTCCCGAACTTCTGGCTTCCCACGTTTTCGCCCACCAAAAGTGCTCGCTCGGACCTCTACGCTAAAAGCAGTGTGCCTCGCTCACCAAACACTATCGATTCTTGCTTGCCCAAGTTCAGGCAAGACCCTGAATCTCAAACGAATCGCATCCCATGATCCAGCTACAATTTCTTTCATGGCTACCGTTTCGAGGCAAACCGAAGCATCAGTATCGGAGAACTCCCGGCACTCTCGCGACTCATACAAAAGTCCAACACCCGCTGGTTTCGTGCCCCTACACGACTCTTGTAGTTGGCTAGTAGCTTGGCTCTAAGCTGTCAAAACGGGCTCCTGGGCCGATAGTGTCTGGCCGTTTTTCGGCGTTTCTGGAACGGACGAGGTCAATGCTCTCGTATCAGAGTTCATAATGTGGCTGCATCGTCACATGCTGTCCTTTTTCGACATTTTTCTGCTTCAACTTCCACAATGACAACGATCTACGACATCAACTCGGCTTAAACACGCGTTTACATGACCTGCATTGTGACACAATAGCACCCGAAAGGCCGGCGCGATGGCTCAATTCCCGCAGGAGGCGATTGGGACGTTCGTGGGGATCCTGATCTACTCCATCATCTGCCTGTTAAGCAGCCTACTTGTCATCTGGCTTACATTCCGACATCGCGAATGGACAAGTTGTAAGACAACATCTCCCAGCATGCTTGCGCCGCGGACACTTCGGTCAGGCGACCATTAGAAGAGCGCACCGCCAAGACCGAACTCAGACTGACAATCACCTGTGCGATTCAGATGTCGCAATCCTGGGATACTTCACGTCGCTGGCGACGATTTGTTCCATCATTCAGCAAATCCATGTCATGGCAAATTGGAAGGATCTTATGATCGAACGCTTCTATTACACGAGGGCACATGCCGACAGCCCTGAACTCACCCTCACCGGTGTTTCTCTCGGGGTAGATCGAGTGCTGTTCTACATCCGTAAGGCGTCCCGTGGTCGCACATGTTTCGACAGCTAACATGTCGCCAGAGTTCTATTGCTACCACGTTGAAGGACTAATCGTAATGTTCTGGTAAGTCCCACATTGACCCCATGCTGCCGCCGATCGAAGGCTGACTGCAAGCCAGGGGACTCCAATTGGTGCAATCTCTCTATCGTCTAAACGAGAACCCCAAGTTGAGGCGACCGCTTGTACTCGTCAACCGCGGAGGAAAGGTCTTTGCGATCCTCTTCCCGGTTGTCGTCCTCGGATGCCTACAAGCGTTGCTGGCGACCAAAAACTACGTTGTCTTCGACCGACTTGCCAGACAGCCACGTAAGCACCCCCGTTCCAGCGACATGATGTCCCTGACCTAACATTTCCCCAGTGATGTGGAGCGTGGGCATTGGATGCGTCACGATCCTCGCCATTCTCGTCCGGTACATCCAGTCGAGAGCCAGGCTGCAGAAGTTCAACGTCACATACGCCAACTCTCAATCTCTCGGCACACAACACGACGGGACAGATGATGCTCCAACAATAGCAACCCAAAAACCACTTGTCTTGAAAAAGAACATATACGATCGCTGGCTCGTCACGCGATTTGTGATTGCATTTTTCATCCTCAGGTACGTGGCCACGTCTTCGTCCCCAGACCCTCCTTCCATTAGAGAGGCGCGCAAGTGTCAATATGCTAACGATGCGTTCCAGTATGTTCGAACTCAGCATCGTCCTCTTCAGCAAAACCGTCCGCTCAAATCTCGACACCGAGCACGCCGACGACAAACCCGACCTCTCCCCCGCGAAAGCCATGAACGACTTCCGTTTCTTCGCCCCCGGAGTGACAGCCTCGCTACTCACGTTCCTCGTCTTCGGAACCACGAAGCCATTCATCAAATACATGCGCGAGTGCATCTTTGGTCCGCCGAAGCAGACCGCAAGTAATGTCGAGTACAATGAGGAGCCATCTGCTGTCTTTGGGAACTCGTCGAAGGCGTCGTTTGTAAAGGGTGGGATTGAGCTGGTGACGCCGACGAGAGCGTACTATACGAATATGAGAGACTCAGAGTAGTGCTCCAGGTTAGCAAATTGATGATCATTTCAAGCGAAGCCGCCATCAAGACCATTTATCGCATGAATAGCACGTGTCAGACTGGAGTTTCCGGGCTAGAAAGTGGCTACCTGAAGCAGTGACAATGGCAAGTCGGTAATCAGAAAGCCACCCCATAGGGTAGGCAGACCAATTTCCCTTCAGTAGATGACGTTAAATGGCTGTCCTTAGACTGAGGACGGCCAGCCGGCTCAAAGGCCATCAAATGGAAGCACTGGTACGCGGGAGCCACGCTCACAACCTGGGTAGGGGATCCGGTGTGAGTTGCCCCAGTCCTAAAGAGGCAACTTTCTGAGAGACCATCATCGTCCCCGCTCCGAGGCGACATACCTATCGCAATCATGGAAGACGGAGGATGCAATACGATTCGATCACCTGAGGGTTCTGAAGAAACTGACAGGGGAAGTAACATTATCTAAGGTACCTAGTGAGTATCTGTCTATGGGTCGTTTCGAGATTCCGATGTGTGTACTGTGGTTTTTCTTTCCGACTGCTATGGCCCAGCGGGCAACCTGCACCTCACCAGGCCCAAATAGGAAAGTTTCTGAGAATCCCCAGATTGTCTCGTCCCTGGCGCACTCGCGGGTTGCGGCGGCCTGAATCTTATGACATGTTCTACTGTCTGAAAAGGTACTTATTGACAAGAGCTGCACTTTTGACTCTGTGCGTTGGAAAAATCTCCCAGGCGTGCAACATCATCCCCGGAGTCTGACGATACTCGCGACACGCAATCGCTCATACTGCGCTCTTACACAATGACTTCGAAAGACGGTTACTGCTGGACAGAGTCATCAGGTCTCAAGGCCGGGATTCCCTCAATTGGCGTGATCCAGCCTCCGACAAACATCAAGGATGGAAACCAGACCTACGATGTGATCGTTGTTGGGGCCGGATACACAGGACTTACGGCGAGTCGAGATGCGGCACTCGCTGGTAAGTCAAATATGCCGTTTTCAAAAGATCATACTCAGATAGCGTTGCTGATTGCCGTTCAGGATTGAAGGTGCTGCTGGTGGAGGCACGCGACCGCATCGGAGGGCGCTCATGGTCTTCGAACATTGAAGGATACCCGTACGAAATGGGCGGCACTTGGGTGTACTGGAACCAGCCCAATGTGTGGCGTGAAATCGCCCGCTACGGCCTACAGGATGACCTCGAGGACTCGTACGACTTCTCCAAGGGACTCAACAAGTTCCTGTTGTCTAACGCAAAGGGCACTCAAAGCCTTAGCCATGATGAAGAGGTAAGTAAAGCAGTCTCCGAAAGTGCCTAATCTAGAGTTTCGCTGGGGCTCATTGAGTGCTAAACGCTAAGCCTGACAGGATGCTATCATGTCCTCAGCCCTCAAGAAAATCGTCAACGTCGACGGTAACCTCGGAAAGACCGTTCTTCCCTTCCCACACAGCGCTGTTAAGCTCGATGCCGCTGCCAGAAAGTACGACCACATGAGTGTGGCAGACCGCATCAGGGAGATTGAGACGGACTTGACGCCCAATGAACGAGCCTGTGCTGAAGCATGGGTGCTGCTCTGCAGCGGTGCGACGCTCGAGACAACCAGCTTCTACGAGTTCTTGCACTGGTGGGCGCTGTGTGAGTATAGCTACGAGGGAAGCATCAATTCCCTCGTCCACTACAAGTTCCACAAGGGCCAGTCTTCGTTTGCGATCCGCTTCTTCGAAGAGGCACTGGCCACCGGGAACCTGAGCTACACATTCAACAGCCCTGTTGCGAGCATCAAGGAACAAGGCGGCGGTGCCCAGGTCACGACCAGAGACGGCCGGCAATTCACCGCGCGCAAACTCATCTCGGCCATGCCGCTCAATGTTCTCAACGACGTCAAGTTCGACCCGCCCCTGTCGCAGGGTAAGAAGCAAGCTGCGACAATTGGCCAAGTCAACCAGACGGTCAAGGTTCATGTCGAGGTTGCGGAGAAGGATTTGCGGTCGATGACTTGCATTACCTATCCGCACAATAACCTCATCTATGGCCTGGCTGATGGAACCACGCCAGCGGGGAACACGCACGTTGTTGCGTTCGGAGGCTCGCACAATCACTTCCACCCGGAGGATAATATTCAACATACCATTGATGCGTTCAAGGCCTTTTCTCCCATGACAGTGCAGAGAGTGGTGCGTACCTTATACATCCTCCTCTCCACTCCCTGAATTGCAAGCCTACAAGGTGTTCTTTTTGCTGATCAGTTCGTCTAGGTCTTCCACAATTGGTCCAGAGACGAGTTTGCTAAGGGCGCTTGGTAAGTTTCCATCCTCGGCACATTTCAGAAGAAGGATCCAATGCTGAAACATGATCTTTTTGTGGCCAGGTTCTTCTCCAGCCCCGGCCTTCTCGCGAACCACCTGGAAGATATGCGTGCGCCAACTCAGAATATCTTCTTTGCCTGCTCGGACTGGGCAACCGGCTGGCGTAGTTTCATCGATGGCGCCATTGGAGAGGGGACTCGGGCTGCTGCGGCTGTTATAGGTGCGCTGGTCACTAAGACCGCGAATGCCCAGTCCTCGAAATTGTAGGCGAGCATTGCATGTAGAAAGTGAAAGAAAAATTATTAGCATCATCATAGCATTCATTCACTCGTCCTATTCAATTGAAGCCTGATGCGCGCAGTGTACCACATATTCCTTGCTCTCTTTACGCTTTGCTTTACATAACGAGGATCGGCCTTTCTAAAGTGACGAATTCCGTCCACTTCTGCCTCCCCTGCTTCTCCCAAATACTCTCCAACATCTCCAGAGCCTGAAGGATAGTCCCAAATCTCGTACATCCATAAAGCGATGCCAGTCTATCAGTAAAGAACTCCCGGTGCTCAGGTCTTACACTTTCGGCTGCCGCTACGAAGCACGTCCACACCAGGGCGTGCTCACCGTCCACCCCATTTAATGTCAGGAGCAACTGTTTGAGCAAGTCGAGCTCGTCGTCGGGGCATCTGTAGGACACTTTGTTCTGCATGCGCTTAACGCACAGTCCGCAGCTTGCCATGATGGCTGATCTGATTAGCTCCATGTTGGTGTAGCGCGGTTCGGCTGTTGGGCACGTGGCGAAGAAGTCGAGATAGTATTCCGTGGGCCTGGTCAGAACCTCGAGGCCATGCCGTTCGCTTGTCAAGGCGGAACTGAAGAGTTCGAACCTAGGTACCCATCGAGTGTTAGCTAGAAAACTGCACAGCACCAATCTTGGTGTCTTGCGGAATAACTACAAACATTCTGGTCTGCTGAGTCAAAAAGGTCCGGGCATTCTCTGGCATCGCACTATCCCCCTCCGGAATAGACTTCACCAAGTGCCTGAGCATCTCCAACAGCAAAATATAGTTTGTCGATCCGGTTATAGTATCACCAACAAGCAGAACGACGATAGCTGCCCACGTCGACAAACTGAAGACTCGACGAGGGTTCATCTCCAGGGAGTCGCGAACAAGCTTAGTGAAAACCGCCTGTTGGGTTGCCTCAGCCGTGGCGAGCATATCTCCGGCGCCTGCGCCAAGGTGGAATGCCGAGACGGCGCATACTGCTCTACTGACAGTCTCGTCTTGATGGGCTATTGGGAGGATGATGTCACGATAGCCATTGGTGCCCCAGTCATAAATAACCATCTTTGAGGCAATGTAGTCGGAGACTGCAACATGGCATGATGGTTAGCCTGTTCACCGTATCTATGTGGATATTAGGGTACTCGGAACTCTTACAGTGCTGGAACATCTGCCTCCGTCGAGGGCTTAAAGGGTCCAGTGGCCGGCATAGCACTAGATCCAATGTCCCAGTCGCATCAACTGCATCGTTGAAGTGTTGGAACACATTGGAGAAGGCGCTATTAGGAGTTGAGACCACTGGTAGTATCTCTATCTCCTCAGTTTGTTGATCAACAACATCAGGCAGAATGTCAGGGTACGTAGCCACGACTATCTCAGGACTGGACAGAGGCTCCTCCAAAGCTACGGACCGAGCTTGCGGTGAGCGCCTTGGAACTGAAGCACGCCCGCGCCGGCGACGGACCGGGGAATGCGGAGGAGGTGTCGGCCTGTCAATGGAAATGGAATCATCCGAAGCAGCCGTTGTGGAGAGACGTCGGGGAGTAGACGATGGCGAACTGGGCAGCTTGCTCATATGTGCGCTAAAGCGACATTCAAAACCCTGGCCGGAGCAACGGAGCCCCTTCTTGAGGCATTTTAGACACTCGGGCTCTGTCTTGTCGCACCGCAGGCGACGGTTGCGACACTGGGGGCAGCCTGTACGGAGTATCAGCTACTTGTGGTTCTAATGGGCGCCAGCAGGGAATGGTAGCAAGGAAAGGAATCCAGAAGAAGCACTGACCGTCATTGCGCTTAGTGAGTGACATGGCTGTGACCTGGCTTGGGCTGAGAGAAAGGACGTGAGGTCGGGGGTGGGTTGAACCCCAGTGCAGGCTGTCGTGCAGGAAAAAGACAACATCGTTGAAAGACAGTCGATGAAGCTGGCCAACTTGTGAATAACTCATCCCCACTCACCTTCGGCAGCGCTTGCGCCGAGTCAGTCATTCACTCTCTCCAACGCCGCCCAACGCCACTAACACTAACACGACGACCTCGTCCTTACCTGATCCGGCAATTTTTTGAGAAGCAGGGAGATCCATTTTCCCACACAGATCATTTCAGCTATCATTCAACGTACATACCTTGGTACCTTCTATAGACTTGCGTCGAGCGACCAGGCTCAAAGCTTATTTCTCACGTCTCGTTGCAGGGGTCTGGTTGGGGTATTGCTGACCTCGTGATGGCTGCGCGGAGGAAGCACCGCAAACGCTCCGTATCATATCTGCCCCCAGACGCCACGCCACTTCCCCATGGGGTAATTTGTTGAGACCTTGTTGTTCCCAGAGCTTCGCTTAGGACCCTTCAAGGTGTGCACGAAGACTAACTACCCCAGGCTCTTCTATTCCGTAGCTTGGCTGTCTGGCTGTCTTTGCGCCCTGACCCCAGGTCATCCACGCATCGGCGCCCCACCCTGGAGCATTCGAGCGTGTAAGTCACCGCGACAACTCCTTATTGCGAGCCACGACATACTGTTTTGGCGCACCTTAGGCCAGCATTAATGAAATGCACTCCACAGAAGCCAGCGGAATCAAGTTAATACGTTAGAAGCCGAGCGAGTCTCTCTGCGAGGATGGTACCAACTGCTTCGGACCCTACAAAGCTCCACTGCCAGCATTGCTCGGCTTAGCTGACCCTGAGGGTAGATCAGCATATAAAATGTGTTCTGAGCCCGGTTCTGGGAGGGAAGCACAAAGGCAGTATTAAAATTTCCCTGAAACTTTCACACTTATCGCCTCATCCCAATTGTAGTGCTCCATCTTTGGGCCTGTCGTAAGCGCAGCCATGGGCCTCTCAATTCAACTCGAAACCCCTCACAGCGGTCCTTTCACACAGCCTACAGGCTTGTACGTCATATTCCGGACCCTTTCATGACCATTGCAAAGATGGGTGAGAACGAAAAGCTGATTGATTTATGCCAGGTTCATCAACAATGAGTTTGTGGCAGGCGAAGAGGGCAAGACCTTCGATGTCGTCAACCCGTCAACCGAGGAGGTTATTTGTTCAGTCTCAGAAGCCACCGAGAAGGATGTCGACATCGCCGTTGCTGCTGCGCGCAAAGCATTTGAGGGAGAATGGGGCGCACAGCCTCCCTCTCAGCGTTCTTATCTCCTGAACAAGCTCGCTGATATCCTGGAGCGTGAGACCAAGCTGCTCGTTGCCCTTGAGGCACTCAATGCTGGCAAGTCTGTGACTATGGCCGGGGTCGATCTGAGCCTTGTTATAAGGTGCTTCAGGTACTATGCTGGATGGGCAGACAAGATCACGGGTCAGACCATCGATGTCAACAAGGAGTCCCTCCACTTCACCCTGCAAGAGCCCGTAAGTCACCTCATTACAATGCAACACTTGCAGTGCTGACGTGATGTGTACAAAGATTGGCGTCTGTGGTCAGATTATCCCCTGGAACTTCCCGCTGCTCATGCTTGCGTGGAAGATTGGCCCTGCCATCGCCGCGGGAAATACTGTCGTTCTCAAGACAGCTGAGCAGACGCCGCTCTCGGCACTCGTATTTGCCAACTTTACTAAAGAGGCTGGCTTCCCTCCTGGCGCCATCAACATCATCTCCGGATTTGGCAGGGTAGCCGGAGCAGCTATGTCTTCCCACATGGATATCGACAAAATCGCATTTACCGGCTCAACTGTTGTTGGCAGGACCATTATGCAAGCAGCAGCTACATCGAACCTGAAGAAGGTCACACTGGAGCTTGGCGGGAAATCTCCTAACATCGTATTCGACGACGCCGATATTGAGCAGGCTGTCAGCTGGGTTAACTTTGGCATCTACTTCAACCATGGACAATGCTGCGCGGCAGGGTCACGCATTTTCGTCCAGGAGGGCATTTATGATAAGTTTATGGAGGCCTTCGTCAAGCGAGCCAAGCAGAACAAGCTCGGCGATGTCTTTAGTCCCGACACATTCCAAGGCCCGCAGATCAGTCAGGTTCAGTACGATCGCATCATGGGATATATCAAGGCTGGCAAGGAGGAGGGCGCCAAATTGGAGACTGGTGGCGAGCGTTTCGGAGATAAGGGTTACTTTATTGAACCGACCGTCTTCTCGAACTGCACGCCTGATATGAAGATCATGAGGGAGGAAATCTTTGGACCCGTGTGCGCTGTCGCCAAGTTCAAGACGGAAGAGGAAGCGATTGCATTGGGCAACAAGACGAGCTATGGCCTTGCTTCGGCTGTTCATACCAAGGACCTGAACACCTCGATCCGTGTTGCAAAGGCCCTGAAAGCTGGCACTGTCTGGGTCAACTGTGAGTCTCTCTGCACTTGCCAACTCGATATTTCATGAAATCATGAGTTCAAGGATAAAGCTGACCCTTGAGAATCTAGGCTACAACATGATCAACGAGCAGATTCCATTCGGTGGCTACAAGGAAAGCGGTATCGGTCGCGAGCTCGGCGAAGCGGCGCTCGCCAGCTATACGCAGACCAAATCAGTGGGCGTCCGGCTGGCTGGTCCCATCTTCTAGTAGTTGTTTTTCCTGAAGTATGTTCAGTATTCAAGATATCAACGAATACATCTCCTTATCTTAGACACATGATTCCCTGATCAACTCGTTGGATCGAAGTCCGCCTATGCGGCTGAGCCATCTAGTCCTCCCATGATCAACATAACCACACGTAAGCGTGAGTATTTCCCATGATCAACATAACCACACGTAAGCGTGAGTATTTCCTCCGATTGACATGCCATAAGCATACTCTTCCCATCAAATGTCACATACTTTGGGTCCTATGAGATATGAATTTACCATCTTACCTGTCGTCAAAGTATCTATCCTCAATCTTCAACTTCACTAAGCCTTAGTCGTCACGGTCGGCATGGAGCACTACTTGAGCAGTGCTTCGGAATTGCCTCGCTTGTGATTGCATATGTATAAAGCCATAATAAATCACATTCAGAAGAAAAGTCCTACATATTCGCCTACTCCCGAATTTCACACAATACATGTCCCTCCTCTACAGCCTGACCTTCCGTCTTGCTCGACGCAAATGTACCCGCTGCACTGGCGTTGATACTTACTTCCATCTTCATACTCTCAATAACCATGACAGTCTCTCCCACCTTGACCTCATCGCCGTTCTTCTTGAGGAGTGACAGAACTTTGCAGGGCATCGGCGCCTTGATCGTACGCTGCGAGTCAGCTGCTACCGTGACAGATGACCGGCATTTGTCGATGTACGAGAGTAGGCTGTCTCGCTCGTATTGGAACTGTGTATCAAGTTGGGGGAAGTGACAAAGGATCCTTTGTGTTTGGGACGGAGAAGTGCCGTTGAGGATTACACAGTGTGCGCGGACGTTGACGTTGTCGAGGGATAGTTCCAAGGTCATAGCCCTTGCTCCATCGTGCGGTGACGAGTGCTTTTGACTCTCAACGGTCATCTCATCGCAGCGATGAAGCTGAACCTTGACGGCTTTAGCATTTCCTTGCTGTTTTGACCGCATGAGATTGCTGATGCTGTTGTATCGTCCCGTAATCTCTGCAGCTGCAGATAGTGGTTTGCCGTCTTTACCAGTACTTGCCGGCGTATGAGGCGGCAAAGATACCAGGTCGAAGTAAGAAGTGTTGACTGTGTCTCCCATGATAGTTGGCAAAGGTAGGCATAGGTAATGTGTCTCCTCGACGGCTTCAGTCGAATCTCCTTGGGTGTCATTGAGCGCCGTGATAATGTCACAGTGAATGTTGGCCCTGTCGAACCGTTGATTGCGGAACTGCTGGCGCACAGCCGCGAAACTCATCCGTGAAACTCTGCCTTTCCTGCCATCAAGATTGAGATTACGGACGACAAGACTGGGAATTACGTGTGAAAGATGCTGGATAGACGTTGCTCGCTCGTCCGGGATTGGGTAGAGGAGGCTTGTCAGGTTCTCCGGGATGAATCCAGTGGTGTAGGCTGGATCTTGAAAGGGCGGGTGTAGCAGACAATTGCGCATAAAGAACTGGTTGGTTTTGATGCCGATACAGGCAGTGTTCGCAAGGAGACTTGCCATTTTGTCAATGGCCATCTTCCTCGTCGGCGCCCAGACGACTAGCTTGGCAATCATGGGGTCGAAGTAGATAGAGATTGGAGACCCGGATTCAACACATGTCTCGTAGCGGACATCTCTGCCCGGTCCCAGAGGTCCATCTGCTGGCCGCCAGAGATGGATTGTGCCATTGTCTGGGAAGAAGTTCTGCTTGGGATCCTCTGCGCAAAGACGACACTCGATTGCATGGCCGTTTTGCGTCACGTTCATTGCCTCTGGGAGGTTGCTGAGGTTTCCACCCGCTGCAACATACAGCTGAAGAGAGACGAGGTCGAAACCGGTGACTTCTTCGGTGATGGGATGTTCGACCTGCAACCTCGCGTTGACCTCGAGGAAGTAGAAGCTGCCCGTTTGGACGTCGAGGACGAACTCAACAGTCCCTGCATTCTCATAACCGATGAGGTTTCCAATCCGCACCGCACAGTCGCTCATCGCTTTTCTTCTCTCCGGCGTCAGAAAGGGACATGGGCTTTCTTCGATAACCTTCTGATGCCGCCGTTGAATGGAGCATTCTCGTTCAAAAAAGCTAACAACATTCCCGTGGGAGTCACCCATGATCTGAATCTCCACATGCTTACTTCGCTCGATATACTTCTCCAAGATGCAGTCGCTAGATCCGAAGAAGCGTTGGGCTTCAGACTGGGCTCTCTCAAGTTCAGTCCTAAGCTGAGACTTCTCGCGAATGACACGCATGCCCTTGCCACCACCACCGGCGGAAGCCTTAAGCATGACCGGGAATCCAATGTCAGCGGCAGCTTTCTCAAGCTCGTCTAGTTGCTGGCTAGCTCCAGAGAACCCAGGGATCAGAGGAATGTCGGGCGCGTTCTCCAGAAGGTATGCTTTTGAGCTGCGCTTGTCGCCCAGGGTATTCATGGCGGCGGCAGTTGGCCCGATGAAGATGAGGCCAGCTTCCCTGACCCGCGTAGCAAAATCACCATTTTCGCTGAGATAACCATAACCAGGATGAACAGCGTCCGCATTAGCGTCCTTTGCCGCCTTGACGAGCAGTTCCACGTCCAGGAAAGGATTGACGCCTTTGGCCTCGATGCTGCCTAAGCAGACAGACTCGTCTGCGGCGAGAACATGACGGGAGCGTATGTCCCTAGAAAGATTACATATCAGCACCTTGGTTGATATGACAAAGTCTAGGTATTTGCTTACTCTTCAACGTAGACTGCGATAGACTTGATGCTCAGCTTGCGACATGTAGCGATGACACGGCAAGCAATCTCGCCACGGTTGGCGATGAGCACACTTCGAATCTGACCATCTGTGATCGGCTGCGGCGCAACAAAGAGATCTCTTCTCTGAGGACAAGCACCTGTTATCGAATTTTGGTTGAGGCGAGCCATGGCGGAACGGTGTTGTGTGATTCGCTCTCGATTGACAATGCGCTCGCTTAGACAAAGTAGAAGAGTTGGGAGAGGGGCATGCTTCCAGCTCGACTTGATCGCGATTTGGGAAAAGGCCAGGCCTTCTAGCAGACGTCACTTCTGTTCTTTCAATCTATCTACCTGGTGATTTGCCGATGGAATCTCACTCTGTTCCCGTTGTCTCGCCGTGGAGAACCGGTCGCCGCTGGCTTCACCAGGCGCCGTGCCACACCGGACCGCGCGCCGGGGACCCAGTCCGCCAGTGCGTCCGAGACAGCCCACCCCCAATTCAAGTCTCGGACCGGTCGCGCCGCTGAGCTGCAATCTTGCTGTCCGCGTCCGCAGCCCGCAAACTGACTTATCGTCGAAACAGTGATGTAACGAACATCGTTGGAGCTGTCCTGAGGATTTTCGCGGACCCTGTAGTAATGATGGTGACCTAATCAGGCCCGTGGCATGCCGCCGGACTCGGTGCTGGGAGGATGGATTACGCGACGAAGTGGTGCCTCTAGATACAAGGATTTATTGCGTTCCAGAAGGGACTTTTATTCAGGCAAGAAATATGTACTCGACCCAAGACACAATGAATCATGTCGCCGAGGTCTGCTGCAAATTAATCTGCAAGATTGTATCACTGCTGTCCTGCATGCCCGTGGTTGACCATTTGTATGAGAATCAATCATGCGACTGACAGCTTCACCTGTGTAGGAAAATTCTCTTTGTTGCGATATTTGAAAGGGCTCTCTCGTGTCTTTCTAAGATTGATCAAATCCTGGCCAGAAGTCCAAAGGCTTTTGCTGCGTCGATCCTCGTCCCTCCAACAACCTCCAAACACATGCCCAGCACGTCCCGGGTATCCCTCGGATCAATAATGCCATCATCAATCAGCATACTACTTGTTGAGTAGCACTCGGCATCTTTAGTCACCTGCTGCTTGAACTTCGCCGTTGTCTCCTTCACTTGTTCAGGTGTGAGATTGTTGGCCTTGGCCTTGGCCGATTGGATCTGCTCCATGACACCGGCAAGTTGGTCCGGTCCCATCACGCTGCATCGTCCTGTAGGCCACGTGAACAAGAACCGTGGTTTATATGATCTTCCGCACATGGCGTAGTTGCCGGCGCCGTATGAGGCTCCCAGGATGATTGAGATGTGTGGCACTTTGGAGCAGGAGACAGCCGATACGAGCTGGGCACCGGCCTTGATTATACCAGCGTGTTCGGCCTTGGCACCCACCATGAAGCCAGTGACGTTGTGGAGGAAGATGATTGGAGTGTTTCTTTAATGGGTTGTTAGATGAGATGTATGTCAAGGTGCAGGTGAGGAGAGCTCACTGTTGATTACAAAGGCGGATGAATTGAGCACCCTTTTGCGCTTCCTGTGGGTTAATGACAGAGAACTGGTTTGCAACAATGCCGACCTTGAAGCCTAGAAGAATTTGTTAGAGATGCGCTGAAATCAACGTAGTGAATACCTTTTTTGTACTCACCCTGGATGTAAGCCCATGCCGTCATTAGATTAGGCCCGTAGAGTTCCTTGAACATGGCCAGCCGCGAATCGTCCACAAGCCGAAGAACGACCTCTTTCATATTGAAGGGCTTCCGAATGTCTGGGCTGACTAGGCTCAAGATGTCGTCGATTGCATGACGCGGTGGTCGAACCTCGATAGACCTATTCTGCACGGACAGGTTGGCCGGCATGTCTAGAGTAGCAACCCATTCGCGAGCCAGCCTAATCGCATCGAACCTTTTCGAACTAAGTGTTAGTCATCGTCCTCGATCAATAGAATATGGTTGCTCTTACTCGTCGGAAGCCATGTGGTCAGCCAAACCCGTCATGGTTGCATGGACCTTTGCGCCTCCCAGCTCCTCAGCCCCAATAACCTCCCCAGTCGCCATCTTCACCAGCGGTGGACCACCAAGGAACGCCTGAGCCTGGTTCTCGACAAAAATTGTATAGTCTGAGAGCGCAGGGTGATAGGCTCCACCGGCGGTCGAGGAGCCAAAGACAATTGCACATGATGGCTTGCCTTCCTGGGTCCGGACTGCAAGATCGTAGAACAGCTGGCCACCCTTGTGAAACACCCTGAACTGTTGAGGAAGGAAGACACCAGCCTTTGATCATCACGAGAAAGGTTTTCAGCAAATATTGGACTTTTGACTTAGTTGGGAGTTTGCGATGCTGCTGCTACTTACCGACTGCACTAATGAGATGAGAGGGAGGTTGTTCTCCGATGCAATCTCCATTATCCGATTGACCTTGACCACTGTCGTTGTCAGTCAGCAGTAAGATCTAAACTTTTCCATTGGAAGATTGAGAACATTACCTGTCATCTCGTTCCATGCTCCTCCACTCTGGGTAGGAATATGCGACATAAGGAGACATGGCCGACCGCTTCTTCCGCGTCAGCTTTCGCGCTCTTGCCCAAGTAAAAGCTTGGCGTTGGGAAGGGCGATTCTTCTTTCACTTACACAACATTGCCGATACCAGCGATGATATTGGCACACGGCGTTGAGTTCTCGTTCCCGAAACCAGCAAAGGCACCAAGCTCAAGAAAAGGAGAGTCTGGATCGAGGAGCAATGCTATCCGGTCTCTCGCTGTGGCATTTTCCCAAAGGTCAGACTCTTCGCTTAAGGATTACAGAGAACGCGCATAAAAGAAAAGATGAGAAGACGAGTGACTGCAAACAGCAAGACGGGTGAAGGACTTGGGTGGCAACTTACGTAGTAGCTGTCCACGCTCTTGATGCCGTGTGAGCGACACTTCATCACCTTCAGCTGCCACCGCCTCAAGATTCGTTTCAAACTGATCCAGAATCGGTCTCCATTTCTCCCTATTGTCGCTTGAAGCAGAATCCTTCAAGTTCGCGTTGGAAGGCTGCTCTGCGAAACAGAGGTTGGCTGACATGGTGTGAGGGTGTGTCGAGTGGATTGGCGATGAGAACGATGCGTTCGGCCAAGTGGGGAAGGGTGTAATTGCAGCTTCAGTGATGAATTCGCAAAAGATAAAGGTCCAGATCTTGTTGAAGCTGCTGTACATTGGCTGGACGACGTTGGAGCTCATTTCTCGCCAATCGTGTGGGAGCTATATCACAGCGTGTGAGTGGTAGAGCTGCGCCGGTCCGAAGGCCGAGCCGCCACCCGGCCCCGGCTTACACGCGCCAGCCACACTCGGAGGTACCTAGGGGGGGTAACTTCTCACCCGACAATGGAGATCTGCGATTTAATCTAGATATGGTTGACATGATAGAAACTTTGGAGAGAAGATTTGGATTCTATCAAGTTGTCTTTTTGGTTCAGTGTACTTAACACATTTTCGGGTTCCGATCGCCTTCCTGCGTACTGGCGAGCCAGTTTGTCCAACCTTCGCACAGTCCTTCTTGAAAGGATGCCAGCACAAAGAAACTCCTCTCTAATTCACGGTCCAAACGAGCCCGCTCTTTGGCACAAGACAATTGGAGACCTGATCAAAGAGCAGGCTTTGGGGTCTGGAGCGCAACGGCCCGCGATAATCGTCTCATGGCAGAACTTCCGCTCCACGTATGGCGAGCTGGCAGCACGGAGCCGTCTTGTGGCACTATCGCTGCTTCATCATGGCATGCGCCACGGAGATCGTATCGGTGTGATGGCAGGCAATCGTTACGAATATATCGACATCTTTGTTGGAGCTGCGAGGATCGGCTGTCCGGTAGTCTTGTTGAACAACACTTACAGCCCGAGTGAGTTGTTGAACGCTTGCAAAGGTAGTTGTAAGTAGGAGAAGGACAGTGCCAAAGTATGGCCAGGATGTTAGGCTTTGACTGACATGGATAGCATGCAAGATGGTTTTCACGGCTGCGAACATTGGCCAGGTGAACCTCGGGAAGCATATGGACATCCTCAGCACCTCGCAAGAGGAAACTAGCAAACGAGGCTTTAGACTTGTCTGCCTAGACAGGAGCTCCGAGCACCTGGGTGATACATCAAGATCATATTACGACGAGTTCATTGGCGCTGCTTCTTACAGCGACAGCCAAACGAGCCTTGAGGAGGCTGAGCGCAAGGTGAAGCTTGAAGACCTGATCAACTTACAGTTCACCTCCGGTAAGCCAACAGTAGCATTGAAACTCTCTTCCCTACTTTTCGCCATCTCCCTTGCTAACTTCTTTCTTCTGCAAACAGGCACTACGGGCGCGCCAAAGGCAGCGATGTTAACCAGTCTGTAAGTATCATTTTCTATTCTATACCGGCTGAGCTAACTTGACTTGGCAGCAATCTCATCAACAATGCTAGATTTGTGGGCGATGGGATAGGAATACGAGAGGGCGACGTGCTCTGCTGTCCACCTCCTCTGTTCCACTGCTTTGGACTGGTCCTAGGCGTTTTGACAGCATTTACACACGGCATCCCGGTTTTGCTTCCCTCGGACACCTTCGACCCGGTCCGAACAATGGAGGCCATCCATGCTGAAAAAGCAACGATCCTTCACGGCGTGCCAACCATGTTTCTGGCAGAGCTGCAAGTCGTGGCCAAGACAGGCCGTAGGCCGACAACACTACGGACTTGCTTCGGAGCTGGGTCCGCCGTCACTATGGCGCTGGTCAGACAATTGAACGAGGATATGGGTGTCAAGAATGTCCTCATCGGCTATGGAATGACCGAGACAAGTCCCATATCTTTCATGACCGTACCAGAAGACTCACTCGAGAAGAAGCTGTCGACAATTGGTCGCCTGATCCCGCATGTCGGAGCCAAGGTGATTGACCAGAACGGCAACATCCTCCCGCGAGGACAGAAAGGAGAGCTGTGCACGACTGGCTTTGGTCTACAAAAGGGATACCTTGACAATCAAGTGAAGACCGACGAAGTTATGAAAAAGGACTCTGATGGCGTTGTGTGGATGCACACTGGCGACGAAGTCTTTATTGATGAAGACGGCTATGGGCACATCACAGGACGGATTAAGGACATGATCATCCGAGGTAAATCACATCCCTTGACTTAACATCTTCTTCTTCTTTTTTTCTACCAGAAACCAGGCTAACCTACGCACGCATCACCAGGTGGAGAGAACATCTACCCCGGCGAGATCGAAGAAAGACTGCTTGAGCATTCTGCCATCTCAGAAGCGAGTGTCGTCGGCATCCACGACGTGAAGTACGGCGAGGTAGTCGGAGCTTTTCTACGCCTCAAGGGGAAGCAAACGATGCGGCCAACTTACGAAAACATACGCGAATGGGTCGTAAACAGATTGGCCAGACAGAAAGCTCCCCGATATGTATTTTGGGTCGGAGAAACTGAAGATTGCGACTTTGCCGAGTATCCCAAGACGGGTAGTGGTAAGTACCAGAAGGCAAGATTACGCGAAATGGGCAATAATCTGTTGATGGCGCAGAAGACGATGCCAAAGGCGAAGCTGTAGGAAACAAGGTAGACGTGACCTGAGTCCTCCAGGGTAGCGTCATAACAATGGAGGGCAGGTGCAAGTGAGGCAAGACTAGACTCTCCATCCGTACTGCACAAGCCCAGCTTCAATCTTGTCCTCTTCAACCAAATTCTTCCAATTTTCTTCCCTTCGTGTAAAGTGTCATACGCTTGTTCCTTTCTACCCTCGCCTGATCCGGACAATGCTTAGCCGGGTTGATGTAGGAAGATGGCTGTGGTCCCCACTTGCAACGCGGAGACCCCATGCCTCGCTCACCCGCAAAGTCCACAACAAGTACCACAGACCACCTGCTAGCACGAACCTTAGCCCTTTCAACAATCATGGCTGCCGCAAGCCCGGATCTAGACCCAATGCGCGTGCGAGCGTGAGATTGGGGTAATTGCTAATGCGGTAGCATGGAGGGCATCAGTGGGGTGTTCGTGTGTGTCGCCCGCAAAAGCCACAGCTTTCGACTTCCATGCCTGTCGTCCGTCATTGCTTCACCATCGGTCCGTCAATCCATCCCGGAGTCCCTGTCTTCTGTTCTCTAGCGACATTCACGCATTCGCACAATTACCTAGACAATTTCGCGCCCAAGAAACACACACATGCATTATGCAGACCTCCTTCGCGCCGCCAGAATCAGCAGGTGTCAAGAAGCGTAGTCGTCAGGCCTGCACTGCTTGCAGGTAAGTCCCCCAACATCCACACATGCTTAGCCATTGGGGAAATGGACGGCCGAGCTGACAACTGGCTGGGGCAGGTCGCGAAAAATCAAATGCTCAGGCGAACGGCCGACGTGCACAAACTGCCGCCAGAATTGTCGCGGCTGTTCCTACGAGCCGTATTCGAGCAGAGCAAGCAGAGACGGCGACGATGCACCGACTTTACAGGCTGCGCTTGGAGCAAATGTGAGTCTACGCTTTGCTGGCTATCTCGCGCGAGACGTCATGCTCACTTTGGTGAACAGGCAGAGCTGCTTAAGCGAATATCTACGATTGAGTCGATGCTCGGCAAGCTTAACCCGGACACTCTCGAGCAAGTACAGTCAGTTGACAAATAATGCGTGGGGTTCAATGAATGCCATCTAACCAACGGTTGCTCGACACAGGAAACAGCCTACATTCACAACCGCCTCGATATCTACCAGCCCCGATGGCCAGCCTCTCAACCCCTCCCAGCAGCGCTCTAATAGCATTTCTACGTCCGATTCGGGTCGGTTTCGAGCGGAGTACGTCTTTTGTCTTTCCAGAAGATGACATGCGCTTCAGATGGAGAACATATAATTAGTTCACTCGCTCCTCAAGACCAGTGCTGACTACGATGCAGCTCGTTCGAGAATCTTCCACCCCGGCGAGTAATGCAGTCCCTCGTCGATACTTACTTTGCAAGAGTCCACGAACAGCAGTACTCCTTCTTCAGCGAGGGGGACTTTCGCCAGCGTTTCAATGGCAACAGCCTGCCGACGCATCTTCTTCTAGCCATCTCGTCTATCGCAGTCCGTTTTATGAACCACTCGTACTTCTCCGGCAGAGTTCACGAGGCGTCTGCTACGTATTCGAAACAAGCCTGGTTGCTTGTTCTGACCGAGCACCTGATGGTGTTGAGCAACATCACCCTTCAAGTCATACAGACCATTAGCATATTGGCAGCCGTCGATTACACAGGTGAGTGCTTCATTTCTCTCGGCAATTTGATGCTGTGCATGTCGTACTCACAAAACGCCTTTCTAGCTGGGAGAGTCAGTTCTGGGTGGCTCAAAGTTGGCTTGGCAGCGCGGCTTGCTCAAGGATTGGATCTCATGGACGAGCCTCCCGACTATATCTCCGAGGCGGAACAAGAAGAGCGGCGAAGAACCTTCTGGTCAATCTATCTCCTCGATCGACTCATCTCCTGTGCTCGCGCAAGACCGCCAGCCATTTCAGACGATGACTGCAACGTGTCGCTTCGGTTGATCGATGACTTCAGCAACACAAGCCAGAACGGAGCGACACAAATTCTGCGTCCATTATTGAGCTGGGAAACGAAGTTGACCCAACCACCAAGGGGATTCACACTCGCCATTTTGATGACCATGGTCCTGGGACGCTGCACCAAGTTTGCATATGGTCGATCTGATACGGAAAACTTCCCACCCTACGACCCGAAATCTGAATACATGGCTATCAACTCCTCCCTCATGCTTCTAGAATCCTACCTCGATATTGAGAAGAACCCCATTGCCGAAGTCATCCGCGAGGTGCGAGAGAATGACGCAGCGCGCGACTCAAAACAGCTCGGTCGCCTCATTTTTGCACGCGCGCTCTTCCACCTCAGTCACTGTCTATTGAATCACCCATTCCTGCTCCGGCACCGTCTCAAGTCCTTCACGAATAAAGTCCCGAGGAGCTTCTCACTGAGAGCATTGCAAGTCGCTGAAGACAATGCGAAGAAATTGACGTTTCTTCTGTCGTCGGCGTCGGAGGGTGGTGTTCTTGTTGAATCGTCATTTTATACCTACTGCGTCGCTGTGTCCGGCGCTATACACACGATGGCGGACAAGGCGCCTCAGCACGAGGATAGCCTTGGACAGTACGACGCGTCGCAGTACTTTCAGCGGAGTATAGACATATTGAATCGGTTAGGCCACCTATGGCCAATGGCAAAAAATATCGTAAGTCTGTCCGAGCCACTCGCTTAATGGCTAATCTTCCTGTTTGAACCGCTCAAATACTTACGAAAGATGACGTGTTTCAGGAAACGAGACTTCGCAGATTCAACGATCTATTTCCTGCACAGCTGGGCCTTTTTGATCCCTCCCAGCTTACAAGTCCGATTGACCCGTCATTCGATGACCTTCTGTGGTCAGTGGTCGACTACAACACCCTCGCGGGCGAGTTACCCAAGTGGGACGTGTTCCCAAGCATGAGCGCATTGCCGTCGCCTTCACTTTGGGATATGGATATAGCGCTTCCCAGCGTTTCGCAAGACTTGGACCTTGGAGTTGGGAGTCTGTTCCCTGAGCCGGGGAATATGTTTGATCCAAATGGTGTATTGTAGGAAGGGCCCCCATCAGACAAGTCCTTCCCATTTGAGATTTGATGAGTTACATGAATAATGAACGACCTCGTCGCAATGTACTTCCGACACTTTGTCAGAATAACTTTACAATGTGATTCTCTATTCTTTTCTCTTCACAGCTTGGCTCCGTAAGCCTTTGCAGCCTTTCTCTCCTGGTTGACAGCTAAGTCCGCCAGAATCTCCTCACTTCCACCACCAACAACCATGACACGCAAATCCCTACTAATTTGCTCTACACGTGCGCCACGGCCATTCTTAGAGTACCCGAGTCCTCCCATGACTTGCTGCGCCTCACGGTTCACCTTCTCCAGAGTCTGACCAGCGAGCACCTTGAGGTTGGCGAACAGGCCGCCCATCATAGCATCGGTGCCCTCGCGCTTCGCACGGTCTGACATGTACACGAGTTGCTCCATCCACGAATAGGCCGAGTCAAGGGAGCGGGCCATCATGCTGAACTTGGAGCGGATGACTTGGTTCTCAATGAGTTTCTTGCCGAAGGTTTCACGGACTAGGGCGTAGTTGTAGGAATCTTCGAGGCAGACGCGGGCCATGCGGAGGGCTGTGCAGGCAAGCCAGAGTCGTTCGTGGTTGAAGTCTGCAGGGAGGAGGAAGGATCATGTCAGCTTCTTGCTTTGAGTTACATGTGGACATAGGAAGGATTGAATTGCTTACTGTTCATGATGATGGGGAAGCCCTTGATCTCCTGGCCCAACAGGTTCGCCACGGGGACTTCAACCTCGTCAAACTCGATGAAAGTCGAGCCTGGATATCAGCAAGTAGGCCAATTAGCGATTTCGAGGACCAAATAGCTCATATCTCAGGACTTTCAATACTTACCACTGGCAAGAACGCCCGAGTTGTCAATCTTCTTACAAGTAACGCCCGGTGCCTTAAGTGGGATGATGAGTGCAGACACGCCAGACACACCATCACCACCAGTCCGAACAGCAGCAGTGCAGTAATCAGCAAAGACACCATTTGTGATCCACTTCTTCGCGCCGTTGACGATGTATTTGTCGCCTCTTCTCTCGGCTGTAGTTGTGATGCCAGCTACATCCGAACCAGCTACATATTTGCGAAGTCAGCCAACAATATGCTTCTGGGCCGTACATTGGGCTATGCACTTACCGTCTGGCTCAGTAACAGCGAGACAGAACCGTGTCTTCCCAGACAGTATGTCGGGCAGGAAGCGACGTTGCTGTTCCGGGTTCCCGAATTGAACAAGCGGTGGACTACCGATTGAGTTGCCGCAGCCAAGTGCCCAGACGATACCCAAGTAGCCGCAACGGGCGAGCTCATCGATGACAATCAGGTCATGGAAGGCGTCCCATTCGTGTGCAGGCACATCCCCTGGTAGTCGTTGACCATGGAGATGATCGCGTGCCAGAGGAAAGACGGCAACGGCTACGTAGCCAAGCTTGGCATGTCTCTTGTGCGCCTAGAGATGCGTTTCGAGTTTGTCAGTAATCCTCAGCTGTTGGCATAGTGTAGGACCTTGCTCAAAGTAAGGTTTACTCACCTCTTCTGGCACAACTCCTTTGCTTTCCCACTCATCGCAGTTTGGTGTGATATGGGTGTCGACATACTCGCGAACTTCCTTTTGAAGGCGCTTATGCGATTCGTTGTAGTAGGGAGACAGCCCCCGAGTGAGCCATAGCGGATCTGCGAATGGTGTTTTTGAGTGCATTTCTGTTCGGGTTCACCAAGTTTGTCGTATCGGGGTATAAGTGAGGCAAGATAGGGACTTTCGGTTATCTTCCTCGTATCTCTCACTATTGGTAGTGAATTCACGATAGCAAAGTCATAGAAAGATGAAGTAGCATTCGAAAACCTTAGGCCATATCTGATAACACCTAAGCTAATAGCTGATAGCGCCTCCTGACCACTGAGTAGACCGGATAGCAATGAACACTTTCCTGCCGGCTTGTCGCGTGTACGGATAGACTTGCTTAATTGACTGTCGCTACGTCGAGGAGCTCACGGACCGAAACACGGATAGCTACCCGAGTCTTGTGGGTCAGTCCGGACCGAGAGTAAGAGACAGAGCGAGGGAGAGAGAGCGCTTTTGCACAGAACAGCGCCCGTGAGTTTACTAAAGTCTAATCAGCTGCGACTAGCCCTTCTTGTCTCCCTTGGAGGCTGATAGGTGAGGGCTTAGGTGACGACGCCTCGGCCCAATGGCAACGACGCTTTATCGTATTGCGAAGATACGCAGCTGAAGCAAGGCGACCAGCTTCGACGCGCTATCTCGCTTGGACTTATCTAACGCCTTGTGGAACTCACTAAGACATGCCCAGCAATCGGTGTTTCCCCGCACTCGTCAAGGAGAGTGGATTGAGAAAAGGGAACTATGCCGGTACTTTGCTTGGTCTATTCCCAATTCGGGGATTTTCTGAGAAACTAAGCGTCAACGGCTCAGAGTGTCCAGCATGCGTCGTCATGTGGTTTGACCCCTGTCCTTAGCGTCTTCTCAGGAAGTTACTGAATCGAGGTAAGCCTGAGTCTAGATTGAGAGAGGCACGTTGAAACTCAAGCCATGGGTGGCACTCTTCCATCCTGTCCCACTCTGTCTGCATCTTGGCATGCCCGCGAAATCCGGGGTTTCGTGTTATTACTCGAGATCTACATACTGACGAGGCGGAACTCCACAGATAAGGTAAGTACTTAGATAGGTATGATAGATAGTCAAGCGAGCATACGTATCAAGCACGCAGGGTGGAAAGTTTACGGTGTTATCATTGTCGAGCTAATCATTGGAAGGCGGCTGTGTTGGGTGCATCGCCAGGTGGTACAAAAGTCACATCATTCCTCGCCCTTCACCACTCCTCCTCGACCATTTTGACCGTCACACATTCTCTACTGGTCCTATCAAGAATCTTGGATCGTGCGACATGTCGAACCTGCAACATGTTCCAACTCACACTTCGGTGCATGGGCATCTCAGGCAGCGGTTCTCCGTCCTGAGCACCATGGCTATGGCTTTTGCGATTCTCAAGTATGTGTCTTGCCAATTGCGCACATTTCAATGTCAATCTCGAAAAGGTGTTCTGGTTTCTAACGTTTGGTGTCTTCTTCGCAGTACCTGGATTGCCCTTGCCGGCTCCATCGGCCTCGTCCTTTCGTCTGGTGGCTCCACTGCACTTCTCTACGGCTTCATCTTCTGCGTCCTGTGCAACTTTGCTCTGGCTGCGAGTCTCGGAGAGATGGCAGCAATCTGGCCGACAGCTGGTGGCCAGTACCACTTTGTCTACGCAATCTGTACTGAGCGATGGAGGAGGCCTATGGTAAGATGACCGAGAAACACAAATACTCTTTTACATGCATCGGTAGACTCATTGATATCACAGAGCTTCCTTACTGGTTGGGCAAACATCTTTGGCTGGCTGAGCGTCATCACTGTCCAGGCTTTCTTTGCAGGTATGACCGTTTGGTTCAACGCACGCATGCCGAAGGAGTATGTAGACTAACATTATTGCTCCGCGCAGCGCAATTTATCTGCGCCGCAGCTGTCATTGCCTCATACGAAGAGTTTGTCATTACGCAGCCCAAGACATATGGTATTTTCATGGCTGTTCTCGTATTCGGGACTATTGTCAACATCTGGGGAAACCGTATCCTGGAGCTATGGAGCAAAGGTGCCCGTGAGTACTCTAGCCATTTCTTTACGTTACAACAGCCTTCCTTAGTACCAATGGCTGACTACTTGTTTTATCACGTCTAGTGTATTGGTCCATCTTCGGAGTCGTCATCATCAGCATCGTTCTGCTTGCTATGTCTCCCAAAACGACCGCCGACTTTGTCTTCACGGAGTTCAACAACGAAACCGGCTGGCCCGATGGCATGGCCTGGCTGCTTGGCCTGCTTCAGCCTGCTCTTTCGCTTATCGGCTTCGATGTAGTCATGCACATGGCTGAGGAGATGCCTCGGCCTTCCAAGGATATGCCTCGTGCCATGATCTACGCGGTGGCCATTGGAGGCGTTACGTAAGTTTCTTCACGCGGGGCTGCAATGCACACTGCTTGTACACCAACCCTCTGCTGACAATTTGGATACAGAGGCATAATTTTCATTCTCGTCACACTCTTCTGCTTCTGGGATCCCGCGACCCTCCTCGCATCTGCCACAGGTATACCCACAGCGGAGCTCATCCTCCAAGCCACCAAGAGTCGCGCAGGTGCCACAGTCCTTAACCTAATGCTCGCCATCTGCTTCATCAACGGAACTGTAGCTAGTATCACCAGCACCAGCCGGCTCATGTGGTGCATGGCTCGCGACAACGGCATCTTCTTCGCCCGCACCTTTGCGAAGATCAAGTACTCTCTCGATGTGCCAGTGTACACCATTCTTGCCTGCAGCATATTCAACGCACTGTTTGGTCTCCTATACCTTGGACCGACAGTGGCTTTCACCGCTTATATGTCTTCTTGCACGATCTTCTTGAACGTTTCGTATGCAATGCCTGTTATGTGCCTCTTGATTCGGGGCCGGAGCGAGCTGGCGAAGAGCCGGTATCCTGGTGTCCCGCATCAGCTAGGCAAATGGGGCTGGACTGTCAACATCGTCGCCGCTCTCTTCGTCATCATGACCACAGTCGTAAGTCTTGGGAATACCCGCATCTTTCGTCGCCGTACGTTGTGTGTTAACACTGCCTTCTCTCTGCAGCTCTTCAGTTTCCCACCGGCACTTCCAGTGACAAGCAGCAACATGAGTGAGTCGTCCGAGAATCTGAGATATGATCTCACCAAGAACGCTTTCACTAATACCTTGCCAGACTACGTGACTGCTGTATTCGGCATTTTCCTCGTGTTTGTTTCGGCCTTCTGGCTGATTTACGGAGGTCACTTCACTGGACCTGTAAGTGCAGACGAAATGCTACAGACTAAACATTTGCACAGGCTGACTATACAATAGGACTTTGACTCTATCTTCAGCTATTCGAGGGCAATGATGCAGCATGGGGCTACCCATGTTATTGAGTCGCAGGCTCCGGAAAGCAGCAAAGAGGAGGAGATGACGACCAAGGGAAGCCACTTGTCCAATGCGTGAAGAGGACCCTGCGATAGTACAAACATGTACCTCTTTTAATTTGCGCTGTATTATGCGTTCAATACGAAGCTTGCGGTCTTCAACCTTTGCAGTCTTATGCACCTCTCTGACTACGTTATCCGCGCGCCGTCCTCAGCTGTCTTAGGTTGCAGGAGACTTTGTCAGTGGCTCACGTTGAAGTAGTGTAGCAAATAACTTGTCCTATTACTTCTTCTCGGATCGGTAGCAACCTGATAGCGCATCCTTCTGGTGTTCATACATTCAGACGCTTGTAGGCAAGGTCACAGCTCATGATGTGTGTACCGAAGGGCAGAAAAGAGGTGTTCGTGACTAATGTCGAAGCATTTAAGCGTATAATGTGTTCAAATATCTTGAGGTCTCGGCCTCACAGTTTGCTGAGCGTCTTGCCCGCCCCACGGTCGTCCCAATCAACCTTACGCCCAGCCTGGAATTCCTTGACTCCAAAGGCACCATCAGTGCCCGGCTTCATCATGTCTTCGAAGATCTTTTTAATCCCCCGATCCTGCCCTTCCTGGCCCGCATCAGCCCAACCAAGCCTCACTAGGTCTTTTGACATCCTAGACCCAGCGGGCGAGGCAATTCGCAGACTCATCAACGTCCTGTCTAGCAAGACCTGGAGCCGATCAGCATCGTCTGCGACTGCCATGATGATGCCTTTTCTCTGCAACTCGGCTGGTGAAACTGTCCTGGCTGTAAGCATCGCCTCCCGGGCGAAGGCGACTCCCCATTCCCGCACGATATATTTTGATATTGTTGCTGCGCAAATACCCAGCTTGACCTCGCTGAGGGTGATATTTGCGCTGTGATTGGCTATGCGAATGTCGCAGGCGAAAGCAAGACCGACTCCTCCACCGAAAGCAGGTCCGTTGATGCACGCGATGGTCACTTTCGGGCACCGATCGATGGCGTCAAACAGATTATGTAGCCGATTGAACTGGGCGTCACTGGCATCTCCACCGGACCCGACCGCTGTCTTGTCTTTGCTGAGGTCCATCCCTGTGCAGAAGAACTTGCCCTCACCGATGAGGACGACGCGGTTGACAGTAGGATTCTCGCCGGCTCTGCTGAATTCCGACGTGAGTTCGTGTATCATCGAGTTGGTCAGCACATTGCCTTTCTTCGGACGGTTCATCGTCAGCTTGAGGTTGACGCCGGAGCGGTGCACGAGCAAGCCATCAGATTCCTTGACGAGCTGCCATGACACAGTGTTCTTAGGCGTGCTCCTTGAACCGTCCGAGACCTGCTTCTTGGCTGAGTTGACCCTCTGCGCCAAAGCCGTTCCGGCTCGGCTGCCATTGGGCTTCTTGAGCTGCTCCGAGATCCACGCGCCAACTTGCACAAGCCCCGCGAGGTCAACACCAGTGTCGACGCCAGCCTGTTGGAACATATACACCACATCCTCGGTAGCAACGTTGCCTTTAGCGCCAGGGGCAAACGGACAGCCTCCGAGTCCCGCGACACTGCTATCAAAAACCCGAATACCACAATTATATGCCTCCCAGACGTTCGCGAGTGCCTGTCCGTATGTGTCGTGGAAGTGTCCAGCAAGCTTATCGGCAGGGATGCCGTTGTCGAGCAAGTGTTTGAGTAAATTGCGAACCTGCCGCGGCGAGCCAACTCCAAGAGTGTCTCCCAGGCTCACTTCATAGCATCCCATCTTCAAGAGAGCCTTGACGCCGTCGAGAACTGCGCTCGGTGGCGTTGGCCCATCGTAAGGATCTGCAAAGATGCACGAGAGGTATCTGCTCATCAACCAGTTAGATCGCTTTTCGCTTTCCGAGACATCTGAAGGAAGAGAAATATTACCCTCTGACTGCAATATTCGACTTGATTGCGGCTTCAGCTACCTGAGCAGAGATCTCAATGCCTTGGGCGACAGTGCGGTTGGTGTTGGCCCTACTAAAGCCCTCGGTGGCGCTGACAAACACGGCAATATCCTTGACATTGTGTCTGAGTCCCAGTTCCAGCCCTTTGAGATTGGGGATCAATACCGGGTACCGTCCATTCTCGTCGCTCAGCAGAGCTTGTATTGATTGGTTTTGCAGAAGCTGGCTGTAGTCCCTCAATTGCGGCACGGCACGCGGCGACACAACAGAGGTCAGCTCGATAGTGGTGAGGCCAGTCTGATGCAGGCGTCTGATGAGATCAAGTTTAGTTTCGACAGGGAGATGGTCTGGAATATTTTGGAGGCCATCGCGAGGGCCGACCTCGACAATTGTGACCTTGGGGGCCATGATGCTCACTGTTGACGGGTCCTGTACCGGGTAGTCCTTCAGGCAGGAAGTCAGTTCCAATCCTGACCATGCTATGTGGCCGAAGTGTCTAGCAGAGTCATGGCCGAAGTCGCACGCCGAGATTGCCTATCTATTCGATACTCATGATCCTCCTCGTCTAGTTGGCTGAGAACAGATGGTTGAGTGACTGAGATTCACTAACACGAAACCAGCCGGCCCGCCATCGGTCCTTGTTCCTGGTGGCCCCACAACCCCGGACCGAAGAGGTGGGGCGGGTCACAACTGGGGAAGCGGATCGCCCGCGGAACGCCTCGGGCGGCCGTCCGCACTCGAATGCTGAGTTCTGCCAGCTGGATTGGGGTCAAAGTAAAGGTGCAGCACACAACAAACCAGTTGGGACCACATGAGTACTGGCTGGTTGGCATGTTGTCTGTTCCTCGGACCCAAAGGAAGCCCTTTGTTATCACTTTGTGCCATTGCTTCGCCGCGCTTCCTTTTACTCGGGCGATTGATCGACCGACTGATTGCCTTCTTTCTAAGACGGCACCTGCATCTAGTCTGTCGGTCTACTGTTCTTTTGATACACCCCTCCCATCTTTGACTGCGTGCAAAGTCATCATCGTAATCATGTGTATGGATGGGCCCGTCGACATTCATCTTTTCAACGGCAGCTCAGCAGAGTCCGCCAACAACGAGATGTCACCCACCACTTCAACCTCAACACTCAAACTCAAGATAACTTCCCCGAAATACGCGGCAGCAGCAGCATCAGCCGCACTGGCTAAGAGACAACAGAAACGACGAGCTGCGCGAGCTTGCCTCGGTTGCCGAGCAAGAAAGGTGCGCTGCGACGTAGTGGAATGTCTCCCCTGCCGCAACTGCAAGTGGGACGGCATTGAATGTGTCATCCAACACGGTCGTCGCAAGTATGTCAAAATCTCCGGAAGCATAATTCATTTCCTCCCTGCCCAGATACACTTTTCTGATGGTTGACTGACAAAGGCAACTTCGTATAGACCTAATGCGAAGAAGAGAGGCGTTAAGGACGATCTAACATATACCGTCGTCTCTTCAAAGGATGAACACCCTTCCACGGTGTCTCATACAGCTGCAGAGCCGACCGCTGTACCTATGACTTGGAGCGAGGAAGCTGAATGCAACACTTTATCGCCAAATACAACTTCCACATCTCCAGGTGAGGATGATGACACATTCTCGATATTCAGCAAGACATCACGTATGTTCCTTGATCATGTGCTTTGATCCGTTCTCGTTGAAGCTCTGCTGATAGCAGATCTTTCCTTAGCTACCGAAGACGTAATGGGTGACATGCTCGACGATCAGTCATTCAATAAGGCCATATCTCACGACCATGAAAAGCAACCCCATTCACTTGGTCTTCTACTCTCATCTATGGCCGGCATTCTACGAAAGGCCAGCTGGGAAGTCGCATGTGAAGCGGCTCCCACAGACTTGCATGCTCAGTATACCGTTGCACAAGGTCTGCCGAACTTCATCAAGCCTCCTTCAAAGGATCTGGACTCCTGTACCCTGGAATACCTGCAGTCCAGCGGCGCCTTTGACCTCCCCCCAGAGGCAGCTCAACGTTCACTGCTGCGTGCTTACGTTCTCGGTGTCCATTACAATATGCCCTGCGTCGACGTCCATCAGTTGATGCGTGCCCAGAGGTTACCTTCGGAAGAGAGGGGTTCTGTGAGCCTTGTCCTGTATCAGGCCGTCATGTTCGCAGGAGCCATGTATGTGGAACAGACCGTGTTAGAAAACATGGGTTACACAAGCAGACCAGTCGCGCTGCGTGAACTATTCCGTCGAGCAAAGGCAAGATCTAGCATTTCCCTCATTTCAATAACGATGGACACTAACACCAGTCGCAGGTTCTTTATAGTATGGAGTTTGAAAAAGAGCCAGCCAGTGTTGTCCAGACACTGTTATTGTTCTCTCTCCGATCGCCTGCTTCCTCTAAGCAGCATACACCGTCTTGCTGGATACAACTCGCCATTAACATGATCCGTCAAGACAAGCTACATTATCAGGCGACAAGAGCTACTGTTTCGGAGAAGGAGGCTAGTATGTGGAAGCGGCTGTGGTGGTGCTGTATTGTGAGAGACACTTTCAATGCTCTGGGGGAGTTCCACGCGCCGTACATAAGACACGACGAATGTGAGACTTCTTTGTTGGAGCTTGATGACTTCGACGTCACGCCTATCCACGAAGAAAGCACATCAGGGACCCCTTTGCGTAATATCGAAGAGCAGGCGAGGCTGGCAGAGCTATTCATCAGACTCGGAGAGTTGTCACTTCGTCTCGCCCGCGTCCTTTGGGCTCAATCTGACTCGCCTGGTATAACTACGCCAGGTCAAACCGACGAGCTGAGCATCTCCTTGAGTCGCTGGTACCGGGACTTGCCGTCGTCCTGTGATCTACAGCCCCCATCTCTGATGCTCTCGGACAATGAAAGTCAGGGGTCCCTGGTATATGTCCAGCGAATATTTCTGCACATGACCTACCACGCCACCATCATGACCCTACATCGCCAGTCCGTGATGCCAGACTCAACCTCTGGCGAACAGCATCAGCTCGGCGAAAGTCCGACGGCTCGATCTACAAATTCGATCCTAAAGCTCGCGGCAGAACTGGTCTCCTGCGGCCTTGGCGACTTAATGCCGATAACAGGGGTGGCCGTGCTTTTGCCGGCCTTGATCGTTCACTCACTGGACGCCTCAATCCACGCCGATAATTACAACACAGTCCAAAATGCGCTGCTGAGCATGCAGATACTCGAGAGCATGAGTGAGCGACACGCCTTTGCGGACACGGCAGCATGCTACCTCGAGCAGCTGCGTCAGGTTGTCCACGTCTCCGCAAGCCCGAAGGACGGGAGCGAAAGTCATCCTCGAGAGCGTAAGTACAGTATTGTATCTGCAGAAAGTACAGCCCTTTACGCGGACTCAAGCAGCATGCTCCAATTACCATCAGCACCACTCCAGCAAGAAGGCACGTCTCCCATGGCCCCCCTCCCTGTCGGTTCACCAGACGGTTTCCAGCTCGGAGCCGCAGCATTGGGAGAGAACGATTTCGGAGAGCTTGATACCTCGTCTCCCGACAGCGTTTCGTTTGAGCAGCTCATGAGCGAGTCATTAGCCAATGCGACGGACTTTGCTACTCCTTGGGAGTATCTGTCGCCGATTGGTGCAGAAACCAAGGGGCACGTCATGCTAGCTGCAGACCGCGTGCACGTGGTAGATCCAATGTCTGCAGATGGTAGGGGCGAAGGCATCTTCCACCATATCGAAGGAGAGATATTTGCCATGTTGGAGAGCACTTGAGGTTCAAATGACTCAATCCGTAGAAGCACACTTAAGCGCGGGCGAGATCAGACAAACTTTCATAGTTAATAGAGGGATAGTTGCAAACCATACTAAGTCCAGGTGCCGACAAGACCACCAGAGGCCCCAATAACCGAACAGGATTTGGTTGCACATATGAAATTCGCTCTCTCTGAAGAAAGCGCAAGTACACAGCACTCAAATTTACGACCTTTGAAAACCCTGATCAAATGGTCCAAGTCTGGCGGACAGTAAGCACTTGAAAATATGTCGCAATAAGTGAGTCTTGTGACCGTAGATCGGGATCGCATTTTGTAGCTGTATCGGGTCAGCGATCTGCGATCAGAACACGGTCACGTTGCAGCTTGGCTGCCGAGTTTCCGATTGAGATTCCTCATTCTCCTGACGTCAACATATAAAGACATTTTCTTCGCGATCTTCTTTACTTTGGTTGAATGATCCATATCATAATCACGATGAGCGATACTAGCAACAAATATGAGTGGCCTGATGCGCCAACCAGCGTCACGCGGGACTTTGAACAGCTGGAGAAGGACTGGGATGTGGTCGTCGCTCAATTCTCAAACCAGGCCGAAACTGATGATAGCGAACTCAGGGATCGGCAAATCAACACCTACGAATGGCTCAAGCAGAATCCGCAGACCAGCGAGTTTGTGAAACTCCTGGAGCGGATCCCGTCGGTGAAGAAAGGTCTCCAAGGCGACTTGCCCAATTGTACGGTCTGGGCGCCAACGAATGAAGCTTTGAAAGACCTTCGATCTGATGAGAATTCCGAGCTGGAGAAACTTTTGCAGCACCATGTGGCGCCTCACGATATGCCTCTCATGCGGCTTCTTGAGACGGCGGATATTCCGACTCTTATTCGCCCGACGACACTGAACGGACCGCTACCCCATCGGAGGCGCATAGAAGATGGCTACATCGCCATTCATGGGCGCTCAAAAATGGTCAGACTGATCACCTACGGTGTCCAGGTCAGCAATGCAACGGTCTACTTAGTCGACGGGATCCTGCCGCTTCCACCGCCCATTATTCACCTGAGCTCAATGCTTCCAGAGGCGCAATTCAGTCATCTGCGACGGTTCCTAGTTCAGACTGGTTTTGCTGCAGAATTGAGCTCGGCATTTAAATTGGGCGGGACGTTCTTCGCACCAATTGACAAAGCTTTTGAAGCTTTGGGGACAGACGTACTGTTTTTCTTGCAATCGAGCGAGGGCCATGCATATCTCCGGCGATTACTCGGGTACCATGCATCACCAGGCGAGACGCTTTTCTCGAGCATGTTTTATCACGGGGAGAACAAGGATGGGGTTACGAGTCCGCCCATCAAGCGGGAACCGCCGGTAGCCGTAAGCGCAGAGAAAACGAAACCTCCGGCGGCAGCTGATCAGTCCAGCGAAAGTCCAAGCAGCGCAGCAGGGTCAACCTCGCAGCCGTCGAGGGCTGCGACAGGCGTAAAACCAAGGGTCATCAAAGGAAGAAGGGAATTTCCATTGCCGACGCTGTTGGCCCAGCAGTGGTGTCAAGCAGAAATCGTGAGGGTCGGCGGAGTCATCTCAATGTCTGTACAAGGAGGGGCTGGGGAGGTCGTAACGCAGGACGTGATGACTTTGAATGGGGTTGTCCACGCTGTGAACTGTGTCATGTTGCCGCCCTTGAAGGATGCGGAAGCGGCCGCTGGGCTTGGTGATGTAGAGCGATTCAAGATGGCTTGGGACCAGAGAGAGTAAAGTCGTGCATCACCTGTAAGGACATGTGTCGCTGATTGCGACAAAGGCCTTTTGATGCCGGCTGCTATCACTCCCTATTTAATTTAATGAGAACTATGTTTTGCACGTGAGCATATGATGGTTACTCCGCGATTCTTCTGCCGCCTGGACTGACTTACACGCAACACCCAGGCTTAACTTTCTCGATGAACCAGCATACCATGTCGATTGTTCAGTGTCTTCGCTTCCCAGAGTCACATTAAACCGATATCGCCGGCGGATCTACTAGAAATACACATAAACTTTCGTCGTCTCGCGAAGCCTTCGGGAAAAGCACCGTCCATTTCATGTCCTTCTTATCTCCGGCTCGCCTCGCCAAAGCCCTTCTTAGCGTCTCACCAACGCGTCATTTCTCCTTCCCGAACACCGAGAGCAATCACTAGGTTGAGCCGAAATCTCTTCAACCGCATAAACGATGCAAATGGCTGGGGCAGAGCGTTGCGTTTCTTTGAGATGGTGATGCGCGTGCCAGTCGCCATCCTTCATCTTCCGATTGGCTCGGGACTGTTGAGTGTATGTCTGACTTCGGCGTTTGGAGCTGTGTAAGCGACGTGCTCGCGCCATCAAGGAGGGCGCGAATCAATGAAAGCTTGCAATGGCAGCAATCGGGGTAGATCAAATTTGTCAGCTACCACTTCTGGCAACTCCAATGTCCGAATCTGCATCTGCCGAGTCGTGCAACTTGTACCTCGGAAGAACAAAGCATGCCCCGGACCAGTAAGGCAGGCCTCGGACTACTGGGGACTTTGTCGGCTTGCGTGCCGTGCGCTAGTACAAGCCATCAAGTCCAAGGTATCGCCAATTGCTTGCTGCTCGTCTAAGTCGTGAAGATACATCGGAGTTTAGATGGCATCAGCGAGATAGCTACAGTAAGGATGAGAATATATATATATATATAGCTTCATGCAATACAGAGATACCAGACTCACCTCCATCTCACCCTCAAAACACTGGAACAGGCATCGAGAACTCTTCACACCGCTCACATAACAGGCAACGGCACATCCATCTCTACAACTTGAACAAAGAACGACATGTCATTACAAGTCCCCAAGACGACAAGGAGTTGGCGCGTTCATCTCAAAATTGAAACAGACCAGCCCGACACGGACAGCCTGACCTGGCATCCCAGCGTCCCATTGCGAAAGTTGGGGCCGACAGATGTATGCGTGAAGCTGCATGTCGCCTCTCTCAACTTCCGGGACCTTGCGAGTAAGCTTCACATTCTCAACGATATCCTTGTTCCAGTGTCGATTGACCAGACGTAGTCATACGTGGCGCGTATCCACTTCCCATGAATGACGGTGTCGTTCCAGGCTGCGACGGCGTCGGCGAAGTCATCGCCATTGGAGACAATGTACGTCGGTTCAGCATTGGCGACAAGGTGATGCCGTACCTGTTCAGTAACAATTGGATGGGCGGCAATGCGCCGCCTGAGATCGCTCGGCATACAGCCCTTGGCGGTACCGTAGACGGCACGTTCACGGAGCACGGTGTTTACGACCAGGAAAGTTTAGTCGCTATGCCATCGAATCTGACCTGGAAAGAGGGCGCGAGCCTCCAGGGAACGTTTGCCACTGCCTGGAATGCTTTGATGGGCGGTGCACAGAAGCTGCAGGTCGGAGACAGTGTTCTTGTCCAAGGCTCTGGCACCGTGAGTCTCAGCACTCTCCAACTAGCGGCAGCCGCGGGCGCGATTGTAATCGCCACGACATCATCAAAGTCAAAGGGTGAAAGGCTGAAGGCGCTTGGTGCGACGCACATCATCAACTACAACGAAGAGCCCGAATGGGGCGCTGCAGCAAAAAAACTATCCCCAGGTGGTCGTGGAGTCAAGTTCGTCACCGAGGTTGTGGGCAGTCCAGATTCATACCGTCAGTCACTCGAGGCCCTTGCTGCCGGGGGAGAGATGATCGTCGTCGGTTTCATGGGCGAGCCTGGCGCTTCCAAAAAGGCACAGCCGAGCTTCTTAGAGGCGATGATCAAGCCATGCACGATTCGCGGGGTGCAGCTATGTAGCCGACTGCAGTTGGAGGAATTGTGTTGTGCCATTGAGGGGAGGGGGATTAAGCCTTTTCACGATGAGAGAGTATTCGAGCTGAAGGATCTTAATCAGGCGTACCAATACTTGGCAGATCAGAAGAATTTCGGAAAGGTTGTGGTCACAATCACGTAGGTCGGAAATTGAGGCACCTTTTATTGGATCAGCAGCGTCTCAGACCAAGTCAATAGACGTAGAGATTCTGACTCTCGTTCTCGCTGTTCCTGAGCTTGCTGTTTCGCTTTCGCATGATGAATCTTACCCACCAAGCTAAAGCAGCAGTTGCAAGGCTAAACGCACACGAAGATGCCATAGCCGGAACGAAGCGTGGAGCAGTATCTTCGATCCAAAGATACGGAGTCCAGATAAAGCTCATGTTCATGATGGTACTCACCATGCCGATCGCAACAGCCTTCTTCTGCTTCGTCTGACCGCACACACTTCCACACCAGCCCAGGATCAAGCTGTTCACGCCATAAGTACCGACAGTGAAGATGACCATGGAGACATAGCGGCCAGGAATGTTAAGAGTAGCAGCGGAGGCGGCGAATCCGATTACAGCGATAGCTTTAGAGACGGTAATATGCCACGTGCGTTCGTTGAATTTGCCAGAGCTGAAAGAGACAAGAATCGTCACTGCCCCAGCGATCAGGTAAGGAGGACAGGTGAGGACAAGAGTGATCGTGGTGTTGAAGTTCAGGCTCTGAAGATTCAAGATGTTAGCACTACGACCGCCCCATAAAACAGGAGTGTACAGCAAATGCGCACCTTGACGACTGTGGGGAAGAAGTTCTTGAAGCTAGTGGCTGCAGTGTGCATGTGCGCCATGAGGCAGAAGATCCACACGACCGGATCTTTCGCTGCCTGCTTAAGGCCCGTCGTGATTGATGTGTCGCCCTGGTTAGAGGTGGTATCGCGCTCCATACGCTCATGGGCAAGACGCCTCTCCTCCTCGCTCAGCCACCTGGTGTTATGGGGGAAGTCAGGAAGGACAAAGTACCCGACGATGGCGATGGCGAACGTGGCA